>BLSH010246063.1:2149525-2167978 GCA_018402905.1 Glandirana rugosa | reverse complement strand
AAAATCTCTAATTTCTGCTATCTGTCCTCAGAGCAACAGCACAGACAGCAATAGTAAAGTAATCTATCTCAGGATGCAGGATCAGGTCTTAAAATGTCTCAAATCTCTCCCTCAAGCTTTCAGCTTCCTTTCCCTACACTAACCCAAGGAGCATGTGACTGCAGCACTGTGACTCCAGCTTATAAAGAGGCTGGGTCACATGATGCACTGGCCAATCACAGCCATGCCATTAGTAGGCATGGCTGTGATGGCTTCTAAGGGCAAACCAGTGAAACGCTTGTTGATTGGCTGCCCTGCAGCTTCTCAACACGTGGAGTAAAATAGCAGAACCCCGGACCGAACCCGAACGATTTTTGAAATGTCCGGGTCCGTGCCACGGACACCCGAAAGTTCGGTACGGACCCGAACGTTACAGTCCGGGTTCGCTCAACAGTAATTGAGGTAATTGTTTGTGTGAATTTCAGCGAACCCGAACTTAGCAGAAAATCCAAATGTGGTGGTCTCCCTGACCTCCAGAGGCCTGATGATGACCTCCAGGGTCAGGGAGAGCTGACATTCCTCCTCAGGGTGCAGGTTACTAGGCATAGTGGATGTAGGGCAAGATGGAATGATGGGTGCCAGTCACTTTTAAAAATGAACAAAGAGAGTTTTATTTCTTGTAACAGGAACAGGGGAGAGAGGGTTAGGGCACAGGACACCTTAAGGAAGATGCAATAGCAAACTGGCAGACTTTGCAAACAAAAATAGAACTAGGCAGACAGCGATACAGAAAAATGGCTTTTAAGCTGAATGCAGCGATCTGTATTTTATAGCAACTGCTGTCTCCTATAGCAACACTTCACACACAGTATCCCACTGTAGATCTCCCAGCTTTCCCCCAGCTACAGAACCTGTTGGACTTCATAAGCTTCACTCACAGCCAACCGCTGTAGTCTCCAGGCTTAGCTCACAGTATCTCACTAGGCTTCTTGGACTCCCAGCTACCTGCTGGATACCTTGAGCTCTTCTCACAGCTACCCACTGTATTCTTCAAGCTGCACCCACGCTACCCGCTGGGTTCCTGGACACACAGCTGCCCGCTGTATTCCTGGATGAGTCTCTACTGAAGCTTTCCCACTTACTTCACCATCACCAGCTGGTGACGCATCTGCTCTGGTACTCCTTCAGAACTCCATCCCATCTGCATTTGCCTCCGGTAACAGGAGCTGTCATCCCTTTGTGGCAACTGCTTCTCCTTTACCACCGGAAATGATCAGGCTCCCCTCGGGCTGAGCCTCTGCACACATGGCCAGGCCTCAGGCTTCAAGCCTAACCCCCAGTTGCTGCTCCACATACATCCCCCCAAGCCAGAGCCCGGGGTGGAAAGAACCCGATCACCTGACTCCTTCCGAATAAATAGACTATCCAAGCATGCTCAGTAGCCAAAGAAAACTCCTACTGATTGGATGAGACAACATATTTACTCATAGCCTGAATTCACTGTAATCTATCATCCTAATGCCAAAGGCAGCAGTGCCACCTATTGACAGAAGAGAGAGACTGCACACCAGACTCAGGCTTAGGACAGAAATCAGTGGATCAAAGACTACAAATTAGGCAGGCTAGTTATCAGCACAACTACATTTGCTAACAGCCCTGTTTAGGACAAGGGTGCTATACAAAAAAGGCCTATGGGTGTGTGTGGGGGGGCCTTTCTGTTAATTTTTGGGAATACTGCTATAAAAAAGAAAAGACATGGGAAACTGGGCACTGCCATGGTAGACATGTACCAATGCAAAAAAACACTGTTCAGTGGGGAGAGGGTCTTTTCATGTGACTTTGAGGGCAACATTAAAAAGACACAGATCTTTTGTATACCATGCTTTGGACATAGTTTAAATCAGTGCATGGTATTATGGAACAGTAATTTTCACAGGTAGTCACAGCAATAGTGGTTACAGGTATTTCATATTTGATTGTGGAATTGATTGAACTAAGTTGGCTTACATACAGCACCAGCACCACAATCTGATTCACTTCTGTTAAAAGAAAAACTTTTTTCCAGGCAGGTTAAGTAACGATACATGTTTTTTCATCAATCAGTAAAAGGCCTGTTTTGACCAACAGAATTTGGCAAGAAGTGTGTTAAGGTTGTCCCCTTTATTGCTAATGCAGAACTGTCCTGTCACTGGACAATTTCTATAAAACTCTCATTAAGTATCAAGAGACCACAGATAACCACAGATGATAATGCAGTATAAAATTGGACATTGTTTAATAAGGGAGAATTGACTGAAATATACTTGAGAAAAAGAGAACGGGCAGGTGTTTAACTACCAGAATGAAGACACGGCAGATGATGGAAGGCTAGGCCCAAATTTACTAGAGACAAAAAGCATAGGCTGGGGCTTTACCAGAAGAATTAATTCTACATCATTGTAGAACTAGCCAGCACCAGGCTGGCTTAGAAGGCTAAGAATAGTGGCCATAGCTTGAAGGTCATGCAGTGCATTATGGTTTTAAAATAAATCTCCTGGGTGAGTCTGCGCATAAATTTGTCTGACACATGATAATGAGGAATCCAAACCTCATCCCTAATACGCAC
This sequence comes from Glandirana rugosa, assembly GCA_018402905.1. Taxonomy (NCBI): domain Eukaryota; kingdom Metazoa; phylum Chordata; class Amphibia; order Anura; family Ranidae; genus Glandirana; species Glandirana rugosa. Next base: position 2,165,394 of record BLSH010246063.1, on the reverse strand, counting down.
ACTTCTATTTTTTTAAACAGAACATACTTAGGCTAGATAAACCAACTGATACAACTATTTCAGCATCTGATTTTACCTCCTCCAATACAGTTTTGTGATTTGGTTAGCTCAAAAGATGTTACTGCATTGAAAAAGATTGCTAACAAATGTTACATTTCTCAGTGTGGTGGGATCCTATGCGTGTTTGTCTCTAGGACATTGTTATTTTTCAGAAGAATGTGTTTTCATGCCTAGGTGTCATTTGGGATCAGCTCAGTGTTTACCTTCAATACATGGTATTTAAACAACACTGGGCATATCTGCTTACCAATGAGGCCAACTGGGGTTATATAATTAGACATCTCTTACTGCCAAGTGCCAGGGAATGGATGCCAGAGTTCAGGAAAGAGGAAAGAATGGACTATTAGATCGTATCTAGGGGGCTGCAGAGTAACAATGTAGGCTTTGTGCCATTGTACATGGTGCAGAATGTGGCAGTTACTGGCACGACTTGGCATAGTTATAATATTAGGCATTTCTTAGGTGTCCTGGTAACCCCTTACCTTCCACATATTGAGATGCTTTTCTTTTTTCGCTGCCAAAAAAGAAAATCTATCTAATTGCTATGAGTTTATACAGATACTGCATTTATACTACTTATTTCTAGACTTTGATTTTTTATAGAACAACATTTTTACATAAAGGTTCAAATATGGATGATTTAATGGCAGTCAAGAAGACAATTATAGGCCCGTACACACGGTCCAATTATTGGCCGAAAATGTTTGTACAACAGCCTGTCATCCAATAATCTGATAGTTAGTATGCTCCATTCAACATCCGATTTTCGGCTCATCTGTACAGGAGTTGGACAAACAAAAGTTGAAAGTACAAACACACATGTTCGGAACCCAAGAATGACCCGGAAGTGTTCGGTCGTGTAAACACGAAATCAGCAGTAGGGGCCCAAAGGGTGACACACGAAAACTGAACTTCCTCTTTATACACTGTAGCACCTCCCTACATTTGCCTTTGTTGAAGGATAATTTTACTAACGTCAATTAGACAAAATCACGGACAGACGATTTTGGGAAAAATTGGACTTGCATTCGTACAACAATCGCAGCGTGTGCACAAGGCTTTACGGACCAAAAGTTCAGCTGTAGTGGAAACTGCTAGAAAGCAACAACATGAAAGAGTAAGATAAATACTGTCACAGAAATTTTTTTTAGCCAAGGTCCCCCTTAGGGGTGGCTGGTTGCTGTGGTCCACCTGTCACTCTGTCCTCAATCACACATTTCCTTTCACCCGGAGTCACGGAACAGGCCGGTACTTTGGGGGTTTTTTAATTATATTTATTAGTGTAGGCAGGAGTTCTGAAATATTCCTCTAGCATACAGACAATGGTGTTCATTGCATAACATAGGAACTCCCTCTAGTGCTTGCTTTTGGAAAAGACTGTAATTGCAGCCTGGATAATGCTTTGTGGGAGTTGTAGTGCGGAATGAGGAAATAGTCAGCAGATTCTTAATGGGAAGGACTCCATTTCCCATCAGGCTGTGCTGCCCTGAAGACTGCTGGGAGGTGCAATGCATTGTAGGAGGATTATAAAAAGGGAAGGAGGAGCTAACAAGGGCCTCTTGGAACAGCGTGATCAATCAGTGAGGAACCCTGTGTACTGCTACAACCAGAGCTAGGCCCAAAGCCTATGTACTGCGTTCCAGCCAACTGAATTCACTGCAGGTGACACATCTAGCAGCCACTCTCCAGCAACACAATGAATGACCAGCGGAGCCTTCTGATTCTCATCTCTGTCTGGATTGAAGCAGCAGCAGCCACCGCAGCAGTCGTACCTATCGATCAAGGAGAGCTGCAAGGAGTGCAGCAGATGCTTTATACCTTTTTATACTATTTTTATCCCAGTGTTGAGTGGATAGTGGTTCCGTTTTTTTTTTTAACTATATCCGGCTCTCAATACTTGCATTGCAGACACCAAACCTCATAGGCAATTCTAATTAGGAGTTGCCAATTGGCTAGGGAGACTGATGGCTCGTGATAGGGGAAACACGAGCGGAACTTTGTGTACTTAAGAGGAAGTGACAGCGGAGATCACATGTCCTCTGATGACGTCAGCACGGTGACTGACGAAACACCGCGTTAGGACAGTCTGATTCCGACGGCACTTCCTATATACAGCCTTGCAGGAGGAGCGCAATCGCCGTCCCCTGCACAACTTGAAAGTAATGTAAGACTACTTTTTATATTGATTTTAACTGTATAACTGCAAGCAATAAAACATCCAATTTGGCAATACTTCACTATATCGGCTCCATTCCTTACTCTACCCCCTTGCATGGGAGGTGAGTGATCTATAGGATCCAGCGCCGCAGCCAGAAACAGTGGGATTTCCTCCTATGAAGAGGCACCTTGATTGATTGATCTAATGCTGGCTTGATTCCCGTAATAGGAATCAAAGGCTCTGGTGAGTAGGAATTTCACTCACTGGGTGTGGAGGTGAAGAGGTGGAGGATTGTATACACACTTTGAAAGATATAAGGACACCGTATTATATCCTGTGCATGGAACACATATAAATGGAGGATCACAGTGTTTAACCACATTTGTGTTGGACTTTATTTGTTTTCACTCTGATATATTTCTTCATGCTGCATGATTATTTGTGCACACCAAATGATATCATTTTCAGAGCCAAATACTAATTTAAACCATTTTCAGGTGTATTGCGTTTTTGTGAGGAGATAAGTCTTCTTAGAAATGTTTAACCACATTTGTGTTGGACTTTATCTGTTTTCACTCTGATATATTTCTTCATGCTGCATGATTATTTGTGCACACCAAATTATATCATTTTCAGAGCCAAATACTAATTTAAACCATTTTCAGGTTTATTGCGTTTTTGTGAGGAGATAAGTCTTCTTAGAAATTAAAGTTTAACCACTAGAGGGAGCGCGGTTCTTTATGTTGTACAGTCTACATGAACTAATGGTTCCAGCATTTCCAGCATCATCGATTGAGTGATGGATCATTTATCTTCAAACTGTCCCTTGGAAGAGGACTCAGCGCCCACACATAAGAGTACACATACTGTCTTTGCAGCATATCTTTATTGTCTCTTGGAATACAGTTTAGCAGTTGTGACTAATTTTATTCAAGAAGTCAGTGAAATTGAACCTATTTGTGCTTATTAGAAGGACACAGTGTTCATAGGTACCTAATTCTTAAGATTATTTAGTGTGTTTGTTTAACTATAGTTAAATTGCCAAATGATAAAGTGTATTTGTGCATTGCAGAATACTGCCAACCAGTTGAGACAGAATCCATTGAGTGGTACCAATTTATCCTTTGGTCATTGGTTTGAGATAGGGATTCACTGTACTATTTCATTTATCAAATTCCAGTAGATACTATCAAATTACCTCTTTTGCAAAGACCCAATAGGTATTTTTTAACCACTTCCTGCCTGGCCTATTGACAAATGACGGCCGGGCGGGGGGTTTGTTACCCTGACTGGGCGTCTATTGACATCCTCAGGATAATCGTGCGCCCATCGTGGCGATCAGCGGTGTCGTGGGTCTGACCCACCGCATTACCAATCAAGGTAAAAGGCTTTCATCGGAAGCCTTTTACCATGTGATCAGCCGTGACCAATCATGGCTGATCACAGTGTAAACAGGAAGAGCCGTTTATCGGCTTTTCCTCTGCTCAGGTCTGCAGACCTGAGCAGTGGAGAGCCGATCGGCTGCTCTCCTGATGGGGGGCTGCGCTGAATGTTTATCAGTGCAGCCCCTTCACGATCACCACACTGGACCACCAGGGAGCTGACTAGGACCACCAGGGAGCCCCACCCAGGACACTATAAGGAGGCCGCCCAGGACCACCAAGGAGAAGATGAGGAGGCTTCCCAGGGAGCCCACACTAGACCTCCAGGTAAGGGGCATACAGTGCACTGTAGGGATGGCACTGTGCCCATATGTGATGCCTGTCAGTACCATCCCTAACAGTGCTATATGCACAAGTGCCCACCAGTGCCATGTACCACTGCCTACCAGTGTCGCCTATCAGTGCCCACCAATGCCACCTATCAGTGCCACCTATCAGTGCCCAGCAGTGCCACCTATCAGTGCCCATCAGTGTTGCTTATCAGTGCCCATCAGTGCTGCATATATGTGCCCCATCATCAGTGCAACCTTATCAGTGCCACCTCATCAGTGCCAATCTGTACTGCCTCATCAGTGCCCGTCAGTGTAGCCTCATCAGTGCCCATCAGTGTAGCCACATCAGTGCCCGTCAGTGATGGAGAAAATGTACTTATACAAAGTTTTGTGATAGAAACAAAGAAAAACTTTTTTTTTCAAAAATTGCAGTCTTTTTTTATTTGTAGCGCAAAAAATAAAAACAGCCGGGGTGATCAAAAATTTTGTTTGGGTACAACGTCGCACAACTACGCCATTCTCATTCAAAGTGCAACAGCACTGAAAGCTGAAAACTGGTCTGGGCGGGAAGTGTTTTAAGTGCCTGATATTGAAGTGGTTAAGCTCAGTCAGAGGAATTGCATTGTTACAATTAATGATATTATGTTTAAAAAAAAATGTGTAATATCTAAATCCAAACAAATAAGCAGCTGGCAATAAATTGCTGATCAACAATGAATAATCAATAAAATCTATGATTGCAGCGCTAGAAATAAAAGTCCATAATAAAGTCCATAAAAGGTCTGCAAGATGAAAGGATTCCTACACCAGCTTTTGTGAAAAGAGATGGAAAAATCACACCACACCACCATGCCCAGTAAGTCTCCTTACCAGATAATAAAGGTCAATAAGCATATAGGTACAGGTCTTTCTCAAATCCGCCCAGAGATTCGTCTGGCCAGCAGACATGAAGTGAGTCACCAATACAGGATCACCAGCATAGAGGCTTCTCTCCTTAGCACTCAGACATGAGTCAGTGCATATAAAAGAAAGGAAGGCTAATAGTGAAGCCCGTAAGGTGCTTAGCAAAGACTTTATTAAAAGTTTTACTTACATCATAGCAGTAAAAACAAGCTTGTTCATGTAGGATTTAAAACCGCAGTTCAAAAAGCGTGCTGGACATGGAATAGCATCACCTAATGCATTTCATCCAATAGGATTTTGTCAGAGACGTGGCTAGTCCCATGCAGCACGCATATAAATATTCGAGAACTGCAAATACATTGTACCGCCGGTGCGTTCCACATACAGGAAACAGGAAGCAATCGAGTTTCCATAGCATCTCTGTACTCTGGGACATCAAAATCTATTATCCAGCAACCAGAAAAAAGGAAGCCCAGTGCTGCATCATACTAGTGAGCTAGAATCCACATATAAAATCAAAATAAACGTGATCATTACGATTTATATAAAAACATTAAAACTCAAGTATAATAGCAATGGGAAAATGGGAGCCTCCATCTAGTGGATGAAAAACCTAACTGCGCCTATGATCCCTCTGGATGGATATAGAGAAACATAATGGAGGACACAACCCAGAGAGAAGCGTAGGAGGCAGCTTTTATTAAGCTGCACCTGATGTCTTCACAGAAAAGGAACATATTAATTTCTGGAGAGCAGGAACCTGAGTGGGGACTGGGACACCTTACCCATTATTAATGAAGCAGTTAATGTCCCAGCCCACGTTCATTCCATGAGGCACAAAACTCTTCAGGTCAAAGATCCAGCGAGTCTCCATCCGGGAAATTTCCCTTCTGACAAAATTTCCCTTCCAATGGGGGGTAAAGCGTGCAATGGCTACGATGGAGGTACCTGCTGGGTACCTATAGTGATGTTCAGAGTAATGTTGTAAAACAGAATGTTTGGGAAAACCCTTGATGATATTGGCCACCTACCCTCACATTCATGGCCCTCACAGTACATCCCACATACTGTAGGCCACAAGGGCAGTTGAGCATGTAGACCACATTCTGAGAGGACTTTATGGGTGACAGTGGAGCTGAACTGACAGATCTTCCTATCTTTAATCTTATTTAGCTGACAAATTTTGCATTTATGGCAGGAAAAGAAGCCCTTTAACTTCTGGAAATAAGGAAATCTATGGGGTGCATCAAGAATATTGGGCACCACTTGGAGTCGCAAGAGAGGTATCCCTCTAAAGATCACCTGGGGATGCTCCGGAAGCAATGGACCCAAAACTTTATCATTCCTCAATACACCCCAATATTTATGCATAATCTTCTTAATATCATGGTGTTGATAAGAAAAGGTGGTGAGTAGAGTTGAGCGAACCCGGACTGTAAAGTTTGGGTCCGTACCAAACTTTTGGGTGTCCGGGACCCGGACCCGAAACCGGACTTTTCAAAAAAAGTCCGGGTTCGGGTCCGGGGCTCTGGTATTTTATTCCACATGTTGAAAAGCTGCCAAGGGCAGCCAATCAACAAGTGTTTCACTGGTTTTCCCTAGAAGCCATCACAGCCATGCCTACTAATGGCATGGCTGTGATTGGCCAGTGCACCATGTGACCCAGCCTCTATATGGAGCTGGAGTCACCATGCTGCATGTCATATGCTCTCAGGATAGTTTAGGGAGAGGATTCTGTTGGCTCTGTGAGGGACAGATTGCAGAACATCTCATCCTGCTGCACAGAACAATCTAATTGTGGACTAGGGAGAGATACTAGTACTGGTGCTTTGAGGGACAAATTGCACACCTCATCCTGCTGCACAGAACAATCTGACTGGACTAGGTAGAGTCTGTTGCTTTAAGGGAAAGATTAGTGTTCTAAAATCATCATCAAGTTGTACAGGGAAAGGTTCCAGCTGTTGCTTTAAGGGAAAGATTAGTGTTCTAAAATCATCATCAAGTTGTATAGGGAAAGGTTTCAGCTGTTGCTTTAAGGGAAAGATTAGTGTTCTAAAATCATCTACTCCCATTTTCCTTCCTTTTGCAGACCTCTAGGACTTTCCAGGACTTTGTTACAGCCATTTTTGTGCCTAAAAGTTTGGGTGCCCATTGATTTCAATGGGGTTCGGGGTCCGAGTCAAAATTCGGGTCAAGTCGGGACTCGAACCCGGACTTTGTCCCGAAGTTCGGCCAAACCAGCAGAACCTGAAATTCCAGAGGTTCGATCAACTCTAGTGGTGAGAAAGGAGAACCTGAAATCCTTCTGTATTAAACCTGAGGATTTCTCTTTATCTCTGATCATAATGGTTCTATCCATATCTCTAACCTCCACTATTGTTCTATCCAATTCTACAGATTCGTACCCCTTATCAAGTAAACTACTTTTGAGGGTTTCAGCCTGTTTAAAAAAGTCTTCCCTAAGGGAACAGTTACATCTTAGGTGAATAAACTGTCCCCTAGGGACAGCTTTAAGCCAACTGGGATGATGACAAATACCGCGGCCAATATAACCATTACGGTTGGTGCTCTTAAAAAAAGTAGTGGTCAACAATGGGTTGCCCCTGACCTCAACGTTCAACTCTAAAAAGTGAACACTGGTGTCACTGGCTTTATACTGCAGAACTATGCCCAATGAGTTGGAATTCAGGTCACCCATGAAGATGTCCAAAGAGGACCTATCACCATCCCATAGGAGGAGGACGTCATCAATATATCTGCCCCAGAACACCACATCTGGCCTTCTAGTGGCATAGATGACGTCCTGCTTCCATTTGGCCATGAATAGGTTCGCCACGCTGGGAGCGAACTTGGCTCCCATCGCGACTCCTCTATTTTGCAAATAGAAGGAGCCACCGAACCAAAAATAATTTTGTGACATGGCGAACCCAAAAAGATCAAGAACGAGCTCCCTCTGTCTGGGATCCAGACTGGAATCTCTGCCAAGAAAAGTGCTGACAGCCTCAAATCAATCAGAGTGGAAAATTATAGTGTAGAGGGAGGCCACATCTGCTGTCACCAGAATGTAGCCCTCCCTTCACTAAGAACCCGGATCACTTGAGCTGAGTCCTTAATAAAGGATTGGGTCTGAGCCACTAAGGGTTGCAGGAAGCTATCAATGTATTCCCCTATTCGGGAAGTGATGGAATCTAGACCACTTATTATGGGCCTCCTCGGGGGATTAACTTGATCTTTAAGGACTTTGGGAAGGTAATACATAATCGGCACACGTGGTGCTGCTGGAACCAAAAAGGGTTTCTCTTTTTTATTGAGCAAATCCATCATTGATCAACTTTCAGGTGATGCTATCCCATGTCCAGCATGCTTTTTGAACTGCGGTTTTAAATCCTACATGAACAAGCTTGTTTTTACTGCTATGATGTAAGTAAAACTTTTAATAAAGTCTTTGCTAAGCACCTTACAGGCTTCATTGTTAGCCTCCCTTCTTCTATATGTGCTGACTCATGTCTGAGTGCTAAGGAGAGAAGCCTCTATGCTGGTGATCCTGTATTGGTGACTCACTTCATGTCTGCTGGCTGGACGAATGTCTGAGTGGATTTGAGAAAGACCTGAACCTATATGCTTATTTGCCTTTATTATCTGATAAGGAGACTTTTTGGGCACGGTGGTGCGGTGTGATTTTCCCATCTCTTTGCACACAAGCAGGTGTCGGGATCCTTTCATCTTGCAGACCTTTTATGGACTTTATTATGGACCTTTATTTCTAGCGCTGCAATCTTAGACAATTATTGATATTGTAGGAGAATACAGGTGGTGAAAGTATACCAATCATTTACTCCTTTTGTTCACCAGCACCTTCAAGTTGACTACTTATGTTGAAGAGTTGTGCCATTTACTGTTCACAGTTGTTATTCTTTTCGCAGAAATAGGAGTTAAAAGTAAACCTTTCTAACTCTACCTGTGTTGTGGTCTCCATTACTAAAATAGAGTTATTGATTATAAGAACTTGCAGTATTAGTAAATCCAGAGTGTCAGGGGTGTTGGAGGACTCTCTGGCTGAGGAGATCCAAGGGGGATTGAGTCTTTCAGTCACCCTCAAGGAGGGCAGTGCTACATTTGGGGGCTTGTCCGGGATTCCCCCTATGGAGAACCTTGAAAGGTCTTAAGAACCACCCAAGAACCAGATGGACTCAGTTGTTGCCACTAAGTGGGCTTAAGAGGAAGGGAGTCATTTGGAGTTGATGAAAGTACTAAAGTTGCCTGTAGTGGAGTGGTCTGAAAAAGATGTGCGACTGATGTTGAGAGGGGCCTACCCAACCCAAGGGTCCTATGTTGTAGATTTAAGAATATACTATGAAGAAGATGACATGTATGCTCTAGTAGAATGGAGGGAGAGTGTTCCTGTAGATCTCAAGGAAGGTCTGGTGACTTTGACAGATGGATTGGAGGCCTATTGCATACCCTTGAAGGTAGAAGAAGGTTCCATACAGGAATAATCTTCTTGTGTTGCTGAGAAGTCAGATATGGAAGAAAAAGCTGAGAATGCAATTAAAGGGATGCCATCTGCCTCTTTTTATATGGATATGGGTCGATTAGTGGAAAGTTTGATAAAGAGTCATGATCTTACAGCTCATCAGGGTTATTGTAAGCTGCAATATTTTTCTGGCCATACACCTACTCCTGCAAGGGAGGAAGATTTTGAAAGTTGGATGGACCAGGCCATACAAGCTGGGGAAGATTGGAATGTGGCAGAAGCGGTGAAAAGGCAGCGGTTGAGCGAAAGTCTAAGGAGCCCGGCTGTGGATGTGATCCAAAGTTTAAGGAGAGGAAAACCGGATTGTGTAGCTATGGATTATATCGAAGCTATGTGTGCAGTGTATGGAAGGGTGGAGAAAATCCCAGATTTACTGTACAAGAGAAAAAGAGGTGAGAAGTTGTCTGCTTATGTTGTCAGAGTGGATCGAATCCTCTATCAAATAATACTAAAAAAAGGGATTGACTCAAATGAAGCTGACCGGTCAAGATAGGAAAGAATTTTGCAAAGGGCAAGGCCAAATCACCCTATTGTGTTGCGGCTACTGTTAAAAGGAATCCAGATTGCACCCACGTATCCTGAGTTGATGATGATGGTAACAGAGGAGGAAGCTTCACTTGATGAGAAAAATCAGAAGTGTATGGCAGAAGCGAGTACTACCCCAAAAGCTGGAAAAGCATCCGCCCAACAAGTTCAAGTTTAGTTAGAACTATATGAGGTGGATAATGAAGAAGGTTCTGAGTGGGGGGAAGGCACTAGTCTTGTTACCATCCTTGAAGAATCACCAGTCAAACCTCTAGCTCAGGTGGCACAAGCACAGGGCCAATTACAACAAACCCTTATGAAAGTCCATGGAACTGCTCAGGCAGATGGGAGTGACTCTAGGAAGTGTTTTAAGTGTGGGGAGTCTGGTCATTTCAAGCGACAATGCCCAAAAAAAGCTGAAGAATTTAATTTTATGAGTTGTTTAAGGCATTACAGAAAATATTAGCTGTTCAGCCGGCAGGAAACTTCAGAGGGTCCCATTGAAGGAACCAACTGTGAACTCGGCCAATCTGAGCTCCAGAAAGCTAAGAAGCCCAAAGAGGAAGAAGAGTCCACGAAAAATAAGTCCAGGAAGGGAGAAGACCTCTAACCCATCACCGGGGTCTGAGGGTCAGGCGCGTGGAGTCAATGCTGGGTCAGTTGCTAGGGCCGGAGTCTGATCTTCCTAGAGTGATCAGGTGAGGAGTCCTAGTGATACCAAGAAAGTTACTCTACCAAAGAAGTTAGTGGGGCCGTCCCCTATTGTATCAGTGCAAGTGGAGGGCATTTACACTCAAGCTCTGCTAGATACTGGGCTCAAGTCACTCTTGTATATAGAGGCTTTCATGATCAGTACCTGCACCATATTCCTTTCAAAACAAACTGGAAGAGTTGGAGATTTGGGGTCTTGTAACTAACCGCTTCCTGTATGATGGTTATATTCCAATCAGGATCTCCTTTGGGCCAGCTGCCACTGGAAGATTTGAAACATTTGATACCCTGGCTGTAGTATGTCCAAGACCAGTGGGGGCAGACTGTAACGCTATGATAATTGGGACTAATATTGACTTGGTATGAAGACTACTGGAAAAAGTGATAGGAGAAGATGGGGCTATACCTGAGAAGATACATCCCACATTGCATCAAGCCTGTCAGCAAGTGATTCAGGAAAAGAGGGCTCCAGTTCATGGAGTGGGTCATTTATGGAAATTGGAGAGAATCAAAAGAGAAGGTGTTCCAGCCCGGGGAAGCTTGAAGGCTACTGTGAAGCTCACAGAGGATCATCCTGGACCCTTTGTCGTGTTGGAGACAGATGCACAGATTAAAGCTGAAGGGTTAGTTATGGTCCCTGAAATTGTACCTACCAAAGCTTTACTGAGGAATAAGAAAAAAGTATCAATTAGCCTACAGAATATTTCCAATCACCCAGTGACTTTGAAGGCCAGGATGTCTGTGGGCCAAGGAAGTGCTGCCACTCTAGTGGCACCTGCAGAGGTGCAGAAAGGAAAGAGCCTGCAGGGTTTGAGGAAGGAACTGGAAGAGTGTGCTGCTGGTCTACCTCCTGCATAAAGGGAAAGGATGAAGTCCCAAATACGACGGCGGGAGAAAATTTTCGCTAATGATGACTTTAATGTAGGATGTGCTAAGTGTGCTCATCATCCTATATGTTTACAAGAATAAAAGCCATTCTGAGAAAGGACCCAAAGGATTCCTCTCAGTGATTTGGAAGATTTAAGGGAACAGCTGGCCGAGTTTAAAAGGTCTGGAGTGATTCAAGAGTCCAGAAGTCCTTATGCCTCCCCAATATTAGTAGTGCGAAAGAAGAATGGGACTTTAAGAATGTGTATGGACTACAGAACTCTCAATTGAAGAACCATTCCTGATCAGTATACCACTCCAAGGATCAAGGATGCTTTGCAGTGCCTGGCGGGAGCTAAATGGTTCAGTGTGTTGGACATGAAGAGTGGATACTTTCAGGTACCCAAATGTGCAGAGGATAAGGAGAAGACAGCCTTCATATGTCCTCTGGGGTTCTATGAGCTCAATAGAATGCCACAAGGATTGACAGGAGCTCCAGCTCCTTTTCAGAAACTGATGGAGAGTACTTTGTGGGACATGAATTTGGTGGAAGTTTTGGTGTACCTGGATGACATCATTGTGTTTGGAAGAACCCTGGAAGAACATGAGGCACGGCTGGAGTATGTGTTTGAGAGGCTCCATGAAAAGGGATTGAAGTTGTCCTTAGAGAAGTGCCAGTTCTACCGGACTTCGGTTACCTATTTGGGCCATGTTGTGTCGGCTGATGGAGTGGCTACTGATCCCAAGAAACTGTAAGCAGTGACTGCATGGCCACAGCCGGAAACTGTTACAGAGCTGCGATCCTTCTTAGGGTTTTGATCATACTATCGGAGATTTGTGGCAAATTTTGCCAAAATAGCCAAACCACTCAATGAACTGTTGCAAGTAGCCTCTGGGGAAGATGATAAGAAATTGAAAGAGAAGAGGGCATTTCGAAGAGGATAAAAGGAATCCATATGTGAACAGTGGACCCCTGTGTGTGAGAAAGCGTTCCAACAATTGAAGATCAGTCTAACCGAGGCTCCAGTTCTAGCTTATGCTGACCCTTCAAAACCCTATGAGCTTCATGTAGATGCCAGTCAAGATGGATTGGGAGGGATACTTTATCAGGAACATGATGGTCAGCTGTGGCCTGTAGCTTATGTGAGTCGAAGCCTCATCCCCATCTGAGAAAAGTTATCCTGCTCATAAACTGGTGTTCCTGGCTTTGGGCAGTTGTGAACAAACTAAAAGACTATCTATATGGAGCTCAGTTTGTTGTCAAAACTGATAATAATCCATTAACTTACTTGCTGACATCTGCAAAATGGGATGCTACAGGACATAGATGGTTAGTTGCTCTGGCTGGGTTCCAATTCAGTCTCAAGTATTGTCCTGGTGTTGGAAACAGTGATGCAGGTGCTTTGTCCCGGCAGAGTCAAGAAACTCAAGAGTGGACCCTCATGCCCACAGATGGAGTACAGGCTTTATGCAAAGGATTGGTTCATGGATTGAGAGGAGGAGTTGCTGCAGAAGCCATAAGGGTATCACCAGCAGGAGTGCCATTGTCTTACTGTGGAGTGACCCAAGTGAGGAGTGAAGGGCTACCTATGCTGAAGAAAAAAGAGATCAAAATTGATCAAGAACAAGATCTTCTTGGGCGAGTGACCTTGCAGGCTATAGCTCAACAAACTCCTCAATTGCTTTGGAGAGTACTCTTACGCATGCCAGAGTGATACATTGTGAATGGAACCGGTTACGACTGAAAGATGGAGTACTTTGTAGGCGAGGTCTTAGTGAAGGGACAGAAGAAACCTGGCAGTTTGTCACATATCTGGTGGTGGAGTCTGATTGTGCAGAGGGCAACCTCTCTTACGGCCCTGGTTCGGGAACCCCTGAAAGAGGAAACAGGAGGTTCCGGAGCACAGGGGGGCACGAGGGCTGGTGCGGATGCAGATGGTGTTGTGAAGATCCTCCAGGAGCTATTGTGGACAGAAGAGTGGTGGTGCAGGCCGGGTCGGTATTAGGCAGGCTAGTGCGGTACAAGGGAGCAGGCAAGCGGGTCGTCGGGTGCAGGCAGGGTCGTTAACAGGCGGGCGGCTGAGGTACAAGAGGGTTAGGCAGAGACGTGGTCGTAGGCAGGCAGAGGGTCGGTACAGGCAAAGTTCAATCAGAGGTCAGGCAAGCCGGGTCACAGATACAGGAAGACTGGAAAAACAGGTCACAGGAACTCACTAACATGCTGTAGAACAGACAGCATTTGCTACAGGGTGCACACTGTTTAAATAGAGCTGTCCGGCGCCGCCTCCTCTGGGAGTGCGAGGAAACCACAACAAACTATAAACAAGTCCTCAGCGCGAGGAAAGCACAACAAACTGCAAACAAGTACTCAGCACAGTCTTCTTCTAACACAGTTGTATCTACCTGAAAAACACCGCAGCTCAGTTTTATTTTCCTTACATGATGAACATGGACATCTGGGTATGGGAAGAGCCTTCCAGTTGATCAAAACCCAATTTTATTGGCCAAATATGAGAAGGGAAGTAGAAGATTATTGCAAATCTTGTCTGGTATTCAGAGAAAGAATCTCCCAATCCGTGCTGCTATGGAACATTTACATAGTCAGAGCCCTTTAGACTTGGCATGTATTGACTTTCTGTGCCTGGAACCAGACACAGGTGGAAGAAGTAACATATTGGTGGTAACTGATCATTTCACCAGATATGCCCAAGCCTACCCTATTAAGGATTAGGGATGGGCCCCCCGGTTCAAGTTGAACGCATATTCGACTCGAACATCGGGGGTTCGCCTGTTTGGCACATCCCAAACATTATGGGGCATTCGCTGGAGCTTCGAGCACCCCATAATGCATTCCAATGGCGGGGGAAATTCCGCACGCTGATTGGCCAAAGCATGCACATGACCTGCATGCTTTGGCCAATCACAGAGTGCTCTGCTGTGAGAGATATCATTGGCTAAAGGCAGGGTGAGAAAAAAAAGTCAGCCCAGCCCCCTACAGGAGGCGCTGGTATATTGACTTTTCTTTTTTTTTTTTCTCAGCTCCTTGCTGTCTGCTGACAGCAAGTAGTGAGCTGATTGGTCAGCCATTAAAGACTATGGGGTTGATTTTCTAAGTGAAAAATCTGGTGCAACTCTACATGAAAACCAATCAGCTTCCAGGTTTCATTGGCATAGCTTAAATGAACAAGCTGAGGTTAGAAGCTGATTGGCTACCATGCTCAGCTGCACAAGATTTTGCACTCTCCAGGTTTAGTAAATCAACCCCTATGTGTGTGCGCTGAAAAGGCGCACACACATAGTCTGATTGGCTGCCTGAGCCAGTGACTGACTAGCATTGGATGCTGTGGGCGGGGGTTGGACTGTGGCGGACGTGCAGCACTCTGCCGGGTTTCAGTCCCGCCAACTCCCACGCCACAGACCATCCACTGCAGGCTCCAGCCCGCTCTGCACACTGACAGCCCGCTTTCAGCAAGCCGATCTCTACACACTCCTACCTGCCTGCCTGTTAGATGGGGTAAGTGCGGGACTTGTCCCGATTTTGGAGGGGGGGGGTCTCTGCAAAGTACCCCACCTGTGTTAGTGGCTGCAAAGTTCCCCACCTGTGATATTGGTTGCAAAGTACCCCACCTGTGATATTGGCTGCAAAGTACCCCACCTGTGATATTGGCTGCAAAGTACCCCACCTGTGATATTGGCTGCAAAGTACCCCACCTGTGGTATTGGCTGCAAAGTACCCTGCCTGTGATATTGGTTGCAAAGTACCCCCACTTGTGAAATTGGCTGCAATTTACCCTAACCTGTGATACTGGCTGCAAAGTACCACACCTGTGATATTGGCCGCAATGTACCCCACCTGTGATATTGGCTGCAATTTACCCCACCTGTGATATTGGATCCAATTTACCCCCACCCGTGATATTGACTGCAATGTACCCCCACCTGTGATATTGGCTGCAATTTACCCCACCTGTGATATTGGCTACAATTTGCCCCCATCTGTGATATTGGCTGAAATTTACCCCCACCTGTGATATTGGCTGCAATGTACCCCCACATGTGATATTGGCTGCAATTTACCCCCACCTGTGATACTGGCTGCAATTTACCCCCACCTGTGATATTGGCTGCAATGTACCCCCACCTGTGATATTAGCTGCAATTTACCCCATCTGTGTTATTGGCTGCAATGTACCCCCACCTGTGATATAGGCTGCAAAGTACCCCACCTGTGATACTGGCTGCAAAGTACCCCACCTGTGGTATTGGCTGCAATGTACCCCGCCTGCGATATTGGCTGCAAAGTACCCCCACCTGTGAAATTGGCTGCAATTTACCCTCACCTGTGATACTGGCTGCAATGTACCCCACCTGTGATATTGGCTGCAATGTTAACGTCG
>BLSH010246063.1:2088189-2130928 GCA_018402905.1 Glandirana rugosa | reverse complement strand
ACCCCGCGCGTGTGCCCTTGAAGGGACTGGCAGCCCAGGCCCCCGTGCTAAATCGATGGTGGGGGGGGAGTATTTTGTGACCTGGCAGCGCTGTGGGCATTACACATCGCCCACAGCGCTGCAGCGTGTCCTCTCTCCCCCCTCTCTCCTCTCACACTGCACCGATCGGTGCGGAGAGGAGAGACAAGCCGGCGCTTCCGCCGGCTTGTTTACATGTGATCACGCCGTCATTTGACGGCGCGATCACGTGGTGAAAGGCCGCGCACAGCGGCCATTCACCCCGATCCGTGATCAGTCGGGTCCCCCGGACCCGACGGTCAGGGAAGTTCCCGTGTGCGCGCCCCAGGGGGCGCGCGGGAACCGCGATTCTGGGAGGACGTCAATAGACGTCCTCCCAGAATTAAGCAACCGCCCTGTAGACGTCTTTTGTCTATGGGGCGGTTGTTAAGCGGTTAAATATGAAATTTATCACTGACAGCCGCATTTCCAAGGAAATTCCAATACCTATAATTTAATAGTTATTTATTAGTTTGTTATTATTTCAAATGTTCTTTGTTATTTTCAAATTTTCCGATTTCTGAATTTTTACGAATTTCGGATTTTCGGATTTTCGGCTGTTCCGATTCCCGAATTTCCGAATTACGGCATTTGGCGAATTACCGTGAATTTCCAAATTACTGCAATTGCTGAATTACCATGAATTTCAGAGTTACCGCAATTACCACAATTGCCATAATACCGCAAATTACTGAAATTGCCAAATTACCGCGAATTTCCAAACTTTTTGAATTTCCAAAAAAAATTGAAAAAACAAAAAAATTTTTCAGCCATGCACAAGTCTACCTGTTAAACTTAGCTGAAGGTTAGGATGTAATAACCATATGTTTATTTCAGGTTATCAAGCCCTGAGTATTTTGGGACCAAATATTTAAGTGAGGGGAGAGTGTAGCCAGGAGTTCTGAAATATTCCTCTGGCATACAGACAATGGTGTTCATTGGATAACATGGGAACTCCCTCTAGTGCTTGCTTTTGGAAAAGACTGTAATTGCAGCCTGGATAATGCTTTGTGGGAGTTGTTGTGCGGAATGAGGAAATAGTCAGCAGACTCTTAATGAGAAGAACTCAATTTCCCATCAGCTGTGCTGCACTGAAGACTGCTGGGAGGTGCAATGCATTGTAGGAGGATTATAAAAAGGCAAGGAGGAGCTAATAACAGCCTCTTGGAACAGCATGATCGATCAGTGAGAAACCCTGCGTGCTGCTACAACCAGAGCTAGGCCCAAAGCCTATGTACAGCATGCCAGCCGACTGAATTCACTGCAGGTGACACAGCTAGCAGCCGCTCTCCAGCAACACAATGAGTGACCAACGGAGCCTTCTGATTGTCAACTCTGTCTGGATTGAAGCAGCAGCAGCCACCGCAGCAGATACAGGAGAGCTGCAAGGAGTGCAGCGGATGCTTTACACCTTCCAGGAGCAAGCAGTCTACATGAACTAATGGTTCCAGCGTTCCCAGAATCATTGATTGAGCGCAGGATCATTTCTCTTCAAACAGTCCCTTGGAACCGATGAGAGGGCTCAGTGCCCACACATAAGAGTACGCATACTGTCTTTTCAGCATATCTTTATTGCCTCTTGCAATACAGTATAGCAGTTTTGACTAATCTTATTCAAGAAGTCAGTGGAATTTAACCTATTTGTGCCTCATTTTACTGATTAGAAGGCCATGGCCCCTCAAAGTGTAGCTGAAAATATTTGTGCTAGCTAGGGTAGATGGACTACTGCTCCCAGCCCATCCTCCTCCAGGCCACCTCAGCCCTCCTGGCTGCTCTGGTCTACTTCACTGCCCAGTGACACCACTTCCCTGACTGGCTCCTGTGACCTCCTCAGACTATCCACTGTATCCTCCCAGCCTGTTTCAGTTCACTTCCTCCAGCTCCCAGGGTGTGTCACTCACCGCACCGGTGGATCCTTTACAGAGCCATTTTCTTGTAGCCTCCCTGTTGCTCTCCTGTTTCTTGGTTAGAACTCCTCCATGTGTTATAAGAGGGGTTCTTTACACTTCCCGAGCCTCCAGGCCCAAGGTCACCCCCCCAGACTAAGGCCTGCCCCCTGCCAAACCAGGTTAGGGATTGGTCAGGGCTCCTTAACATACTTCAGAAAGCCTCACCTCCTCTGTCCATCCCCTTTTCCAGAATGTTCTGAAGAAAAGGGGAGGAGTAACCAAGGGATGTTCCTTCCTGCAGTCTCCAGATCTTCCTGGGCCACTCTACTGCCCAAATCAAATCAATCAGACCTGCACGTCAGGCCTGATTAAATTTTCCTCTCCTAGAAAAAAATCTATTCTCTAAGCACCTATTCGCTATGGTGGCACTACAAATGGATAGTGGACCATCTGTGCTATCTGCACATTGGAGAAGGTGTGAGCTCCTAAAAGTGCTGAGACAAAGGGGTCGAATTACTAAAATCAATTAGACTGTGCACTTTGCAAAGTGCAGTTGCACTCTGCAAGAGCAATTGCTCTAGAGTTTAGTAAATGAGCAGGAGCTCTGTTAACCTCCATTATCTAATCATGTGCAAGCAGAAATGCTGTTTTTTTTATTTTCCTTGCACGTGATTGGGTATTCTTTGCAAAGTGAAGCTTCACCTTAGTTTTTAAGCTCTGAAACAACTGTACTTCCTCAACAAGTTGAGCTGTGGTGGATACTGCTAGAAAGCAGCAACATGAAAGAATACGATAAATGCTGTCACAGAAGGACATGGATAGTGGACCATCTGTGCTATCTGCACATTGGAGAAGGTGTGAGCGCCTAAAGGTGCTGAGATAAAGAGTCTAGGCCCACCCCAGTTCTTCTTCAAAGCACCTCAGAAGGGGTGAATGATTTCCTGGTTTGTGTACCAAGTTGCATCCCTCAGACAGACCTGTGCAGGTGGCAACTGACTAGAAATAGAATCTAGACTAATGACATTATTCAAAATATAGAGGCTGCACAGCAGTGAAATACCGTCCTTCAAAAGTCCTTATTTAGAACAGACAGAGCAACTGGGAGAACTGCCCCTCTAGTGTGTTTTACCCATTTTCTCTTATGCCTCGTACACACGGTGCAACGGTCGTACAACTGCACATTCAACTTTTGTCCAAAATCGGCTGTTGGCGGTTGTGTCTTGCATGCTGACACGAGTCAAGTAGTTGTACAACAAAGCCAAACATAGTGACATGTTAGGAGCGTATAACAAGGAAGTTCAGGTAATTGTGATTTGTGAATTACTAACACGTTACACGACCGACCACTTCCTGGATTCTGAGCATGCATGTTTGCACTTTCAACTTTTGTTAGCCCAACTTCTGTACACACGAGTCAACAGTTGTACAACAGCTTGTTGTACAACAAAAGTTTTCTAGTCTGCTCAGCCAACTTCTGTTGTCCGACTGTTGAACGTCGGCCATTTTAATCACATGTACTAATGGTCGGATTATCGTACAACAAGCTGTTGTAAGACCGTTGTTGCACGACAGCTGCATCATGTGTATGGGTACACAGGATGCGATTGTTGTACGACCGTCCGTCCAACTTTTCTCAAAATCGGCTGTACGTGATTTTGTCTAGAGTGCTGATGGTAGTCAAGTTATCGACAAAGCCAAAGGTAGTGACTTGTTACGAGCGTATAACAAGGAAGTTCAGGTGAATGTGAATTGTGAATTACAGATGCAGATTTACAGGAACGAACACTTCCTGGATTCCGAACATGCGTGTTTGTACTTACAACTTTTGTTTGTCCAACTTCTGTACACATGAGCCTAAAATTGGACGACGCCTTTTCGGCAGACAAAAGTTTTGTAGTTTGCTCATACAACTTCTGTTGGTCGATAATTCAAAATTGGTTCTCGAATGGAGCGTACTAACAGTTAGAGCTCTCTACTGCTAAGCTCAATTGGGTGAAACTCTTCAGTACCAGCACCCAAACTCTTCTTCTCTAATTCATCTTCTGCCTCCTGCTGCCTCATGGCATTCCATATGCTGGTAGAGGGCAAAGTAATGGGAGCTGGCAAATGGCCACCTGCACATAATGGCGGCTGACTATCTGACACTTATGTAGTGTGCAGCACAGGTCACAAACTCACATAAACTGGGTGTTTTCAAAATCTGGCATGAAGACGCTGAACTTAGGGGTTATTTGGGGACATTTTTTTCTGCTCCAGCAACAGCACCACAGAGGTCTGTGGACCGGGTGAAAAGGAGGAGGAAAAGGGCACATGAGCATCACTATTAAGACCTGTAACCGCTTTGGGTCCTTGAGGAGGAGGAGTAAAAGAAAGTAAGGGAAAAAAAGGTATAGCGATATTGGAGAAGATATAGGAGGAGGAAAGGAGGACACTTACAGCAGTCTAAAAAGTAGCCACTATGTGCCCTTGAGGAGAAAGAAGAGGAAAATTGTGTATTTGCAAGCTCAGTAAATGGATGCTATGCACCCTTGAGCAGGAGTAGCAAAAAGGCATATTAACAGGCTCCAAAAATTGTTGCTATGTGTCCTTGAGATAGAAGGGAAAAGGGCCAGGAACTGTATGCTATGTAGCGCTAGCTCCATAGGAGCCGCTGGTTACTGGTTTCCCCTATTCCGGCACAGCCAGGCAACACGCATTTCCAACTCACATCCAGTCGCAAAAAAACAGTCCATGGGCTTGTTTTTGTTTTTTTTTTACTGAAAAACACTTGGATAGGGTATAGGGATTATGGGATGTCCAACTTGAGTTGAAGAACAACAAATGAGGACAGCTTCCTTCCTATGGACAGAAAAAAGATTCTGGACTGCTCTTCTTGCTAGAAACACCCAGTCTCTTGGATCAGAGGCAAAGTCTCTTACAGACCAGGAGCTCTTAGTCCCCTTTGGAAAACAGCACAAAATGTTGCAAAACTTCATGCAGGAGTATCTCCTCTCCTCTTATAGAACTGCTCCCAGCTCCACCGCCTGCAGGTACTACCAGCCCTCCTGACTGCTTGTCTACCAGCCCACCCAGCTGCTTGTCTACCAGCTGCTCCAAACATCTCCCAGGACAAGGCATAAAAGGGTTAAGCACAGCAATGTCCTTTGAAAGCTTGCTACACATGGCAGTCTCTCTCTTTGTTAATCCCTGGGTGTGCTGATGTACTCACTCTGTCCTCATTGCTCCCTGCTGCTCTTAGGCAAGATGCCTTCTCAAACCAGACTCTGAAAGATTCTTCCAACCCAGCCAGAGCCCCAGCCTGGAGGCGGAGTCCCCCCGAAACCCAGTGTCCCCTCTTAGCCCACCAACAGACACCTCAGTACTCCATCTTCCACCCAACTCTGCTGCTGGTCAGACTCCACCATATTTAAGGGCTGACCTAGCCACCCTGCCATTCCTTCTGTCTGGGGATTGGCCATATTCTCTCAAGTATGCAGATAAGGCCCTCCTGGCCTCTGCCCACTAACTTCCAGATGCTTCTCAAAGCTACTAGATCCAGGGGGAGTTACCAGAGGCCTTCCCTGTAGAGCCATCCAGCCTGATCTGCAATAACCCAACCTAGTTACAGACTTACACACCTACCATAGTCATTCCAATTAAGTTTACCTACACTAGTTGCACACTAGCTGCAGCTAGATTATATGATTATATTGGAAGGGCTGCAGCAAAATGAAGTTGCCACATAAACTGACTGCTACTTGCACTGAGGAGGAGGGGAGGAAAAAGGTGCATTAGCATGCCCAAAACAAATGGCTGCCATGCACTCTTGAGGAGGGAGAGGAGGAAAAAGACAAAGGACTTTTCACTAGATTATATGGGAGGGGTTGGAGTGCGAAGAACCTGGATAATTAAAATAAATGGCTGCTAGGTGCCCTGGAGGAACAGGAAAAGGGCGCAATAGCAGCACTCTAAAATAAAGTGGCTGAAATGTGCCCTTAAGGAGTCAGATGATAAACTCTCCAAGAGGAAGTGGCTCTTTAGCTCCCTTGATAAGGAGAAAACAGGCCCAATAGCAGCACTCTTACAGAAAGTGGCTGCTCTGCGCTCTTCAGGAGCAGGGGTGCATGTCTTTTGCTCCCAGATGGTCTCATTGAAATGTTGCTCCCATTGAATTCTGTGGTGTTGAGTTATGTGATTCCTTGTGCATGATGTACCCAATGGTTAATAAACAGCCGGTAGAGGCTGCAGACCACAATAGCGCTGTTGAAAGCAGATATGTTAAAAAAGGTCCATATTGCCGAGCTCTTTCTATTTGCTGCCTGTGAGTGCTCACGTTCTGTCCTGGCGTTAGCTAATTGCTACCAAACATATACCTAAAGTTTATAGTTTAAGTTTTTGTGCAATATTTGGGGATATGGGGATGGAACGGGTTTCAGGGAATAGGGGGTTGTGTTCTGAATTATTTTTGTGCAGTCTGTTTTGACATTTTATTAAACTTTTAAGACAATGTGGTGCCAAAAAAGATGCTCCCAAACTATATTATGTAACTCTTTAGATTTGTTGTGGCTGCTACTTCCACTGTTTAATTTAGGCCTACAAACGTTGGATAAAAAAATTAGGTGTAGCAACTAAACTACCTAAAAAAAATTTCATGATTAAATTAACCAGATTGGTTGGCTGCTGTTGTAGTTAAGCAAAGCTAGGATTAAAAAAAAAAAACATTGTACATCCAAATTTCTTCTGTTGTATATGGATATTATATAATAGATTGCTATATAGTTTTTATTGATATACATCACTATATTGTTTATATGGGCTATTTATGGCTTATTTCACTTTTTATTGTTCTTTTGCATATTAGTTCTGGGGAAGGGGGAAGCCAGCTCCTGAAACACATTGTCTTTATTTGATGCTATTAACCAATAAATAGAGTTGATTGAACCCCCCGATGTTCGGGTTCGGTGGGTTCGGCCGAACTTCGGGAAAAAGTCCGGGTTCGGCACCGAACTCGACCCGAACATTATCCCAGACCCCGAACCCCATTGAAGTCAATGGGGACCCGAACTTTTCAGCACAAAAATGGCTGTAACAAAGTCCTGGCAAGTTCTAGAGGACTGCAAACGGAAGTAAAATGGGGGTAAGAGTAGGGCAAGTGCCCTACAAAAAAATGGGGATAGGGAAAATAAAATAAAATAAAAAAAAAAAAAAAGGGAAGGGGGGGTGGATGTGGAGTAGGAGCCTAGAGGTTGACTAGGCCGTGGCCGTGGCAGTGTAGGTGGAAGTGGTGGTGGTGGAGGAGTAGGAGGAGCTAGCCAACACTGTTTTTTTTTTTATAAATGGGGCAGCCCCCAAAATATTGAGGCATATTCAAAAAAACAAATATACGAATGGCTGTGTGAGTCCGGTCTAAATGTCTGTTCTGCACAAGGTACAGACAAGCCTTGTGGGATCCATGCCTGGTTCATTTTAATAAATGTTAGCTTGTCCATGTTGGCTGTGGACAGGCGGATGCGCTTGTCTGTGATAACGCCCCTGCCGTGCCAAACACACTTTCAGACAATACGCTGGCTGCAGGGCAGGCCAGCACCTCCAAGGCATAAACGGCAAGCTCAGGCCATGTGGCCAATTTGGAGACCCAGAAGTTGAATGAGGCAAACCCATCAGTCAGTATGTGTAGGCGTGTGCACACATACTCTTCCACCATGTTGCTGAAATGCTGCCTTCTGCTAAGATGTTGTCTATCGGCTGGTGGTGCTGTTTGTTGTGGCGGGCTGCTGACAAAGCTTTGCCACATTTCGGCCATGCTAACCCTGCCTTCTGAGGTGCTGGCGGATCCACAGCTGCGTTGGCGGCCTCTTCCTCCTCCCCCTCTGCCTTCGCCTTGTGCTTCCACTGAGCCCCCGGTGTCATTTGGGAATGCCCTCAGCAGCGCCTCTACCAGCGTGCGCTTGTAGTCGCGCATCTTCCTCTCGCGCTCCAGTGAGGGAATTACACGTTACAATGTGGGAAACTCGGCTGTTGTTGCACAGGCACTGCAGCATGTAGGCTGCCCAGAGGCAAAGACAAGCTGTCCCCTGTGGGAGGTATATCATCTGTGTCCTCCTTATCCCCCCAGCCATGCTCCAGTGATGCCCACGAGCTGGGTTGGGTGCCACCCTGCTGCGGTTCCTCCTCCTTATGATCTTCCTCGTCCTCCAGAACTGTGCCCTGGCTTGAATATTTTTGACCTGGCCTATGCTGGTGCAGGAACCCACCCTCCGAGCTACTTGCGAATGACTGGCCTGATAACCGTGGAAATGACCCCTCTTCCTCCTCCTCATCCTCCTGTGCCACATCCTCTTCCATCATGGCCCGAAGTGTTTTTTCAAGGAGACATAGAAGTGGGATAGTAACACTGAGAACAGCGTCATCGGCACTGGCCATGTTGGTGGAGTACTCAAAACACTGCAATACGCTACACAGGTCTCGCATGGAGGCCCACTCATTGGTGGTGAAGTGGTGCTGTTCCACAGAGCGACTGACCCATGCATGCTGCAGCTGAAACTCCACTATTGCCTGCTGCTGCTCGCACAGTCTTTCCAGCATGTGCAAGGTGGAGTTCCACCTTGTGGGCACGTCGCATATGAGGCGGTGAGCGGGAAGGCCGAAGTTCTGCTGAAACGCAGACAGGCGAGCAGCAGCAGGGTGAGAATGCCAAAAGTGCGCACAGACGGCCCGCACTTTCTGCAGCAGCTCTGACATATCCGGGTAGTTTTTTAGAAAATTCTGTACCACCAAATTCAGCACATGCACCAGGCAAGGGATGTGTGTCAAACGGGCTAGGCCCAGAGCCGCCCATTGTCGCACACCACCAGGCCGGGCTTGAGGCTCAGTGGCAACAACCACTTATTGGTCTGTTGTTCAATGCCCGTCCACAGCTCCTGCACAGTGTGGGGTTTATCCCCCAAACATATCAGTTTTAAAACAGCCTTTCGTTTCCCCCTGGATGTGCTGATGTTGGTGGTGAAGGTGTTACGCTGAGCGGATGAGGAGGTGGTCGAGGAGGAGGAAGCACAGTAGGAGAAGGAGGCAACAGGAGACAAAGAGAAATGCCCTGCAATCCTCGGTGGTGGAAGGACATGCGCCAAATGTCTAGCCGGCTCAGGCCCACCCGCCACTACATTTGCCCAGTGTGCAGTTAGCGAGATATAGCGTCCCTGCCCATGCTTACTGGTCCATGTATCAGTGGTTATGTGGACCTTGCCACAGATGGCGTTGCACAGTGCACACTTGATCTTGTCCCCTACTTGTTTGTGCAGGGAAGGGATGGCTCGTCTGTAAAAGTAGTGGTGGCTGGGAACCACGTACCGTGGGACAGCCACCGCCATCAGGTTTTTTAAACTGTCCGTGTCCACCAAACGGAATGACAGCATTTCAAAGGCCAGGAATTTTGAAATGCTGGCATTCAGGGCCAGGGATCGCGGGTGGGTAGGGGGGCACTTCCTCTTTCTCTCCAGTGTTTGGGAGATGGAGAGCTGTAAGCTTCCATGGGACCATGGTGTGGAAATGCTTGGGGACGGTGGCGGACATGGTGGCGTTGCTGTCATATCATCTGTTTGCTGGGTGGCAGGTGACACTGTCACGGTAGAGGTGGAGGAAGAGCCTGAGGCATCAGCAGAAGAGGAAGCAGGAGGAGTTTGAGACCTTTCCTGGATTTTGAGGTAATTATTCCAATGCAGCTTGTGCCTTGAATTTAGATGCCTGATCATGCAGGTTATGGTCAGGTTTAGAACAGTTATGCTCCGGCTCAGGCTATCATTGCACAGCTTGCAAACCACTCGTGTCTTGTCGTCAGCACATTGTCTGAAAAACTGCCACATGGGGGAACGCCTTTGAGCTGCCTTTGGTGTGCTAGGTCCCTGGGTGCGGTGGGTAGTAGCAGGCATACTGTCTAGGGGACGCTCGCTCCGCTTTTGCAACCTGCTTCCTCTTTTGCTGTGCTGGTGCCTCTGTGCGACCACCACCTCTTCCTCCAAACTGCACACGTCACTCGCATGACCCCCAGTCCATGTGGGGTCTAGGACCTCATCATCCTCCTCCCCATCATCTTCCACCCACCCTTCAGCACTGCCCTCCTTGTCAGTCTGCACACTGAGGAAAGCTGCAGCAGTTGGCACCTGTGTTTCGTCATCATCTAAGGCGTGCTGCACTGGTGTTTCCATGTCCTCATCCTGCAACAGAAGTGGTTGAGCATCGGTGCACTCAATGTCTTCTACTTCTGGGGCAGCGCTATGTGGATGGCCCACGGAAAGCACACCAGGAGAGTCATCAAAAAGCATAAGAGTCTCTTGCATGACTTGGGGCTCAGACTGCTTGGCTAATTTACAAGGGGCTGAAGTGAAAGACAGATGGCCATGGGGTTCAGGTGCCAACTCTGAGCTTTCATCAAGGGACTGGGAGGGAGACAATGTGAAGGAACTGGAGGCATTGTCAGCCACCCAATATCTATCGCCTGTACTTGTTCTGGCCTCACCAATTGTTGAGCGCCATTCGGGCCTACCACATACCGGTGATTGTTCTGTTGGCTACCTGAGGAAAGTGTTTCATGTGTGCGTGTAGCTGGCACACATTGACCACGCCCTCTCCTTCCAACAGGAGCTTCACCAACACGACCAACACCAGCAGCACCAGCATCACCAGCAGCACCATGACCACGTCCCTTATTTGATGCTCTCCTCATTGTGCCCGCAAATGTACTATGTAGCCAATAATCTGTCCCTTACAGCAACAGCTGGAACCTGGCCCTATAGGAGTAGTCAATGATTTTTGAACAATAATCTGTCACTTACAGCAACAGCTGGAACCTCTCCCTTTAGAACTAGGAGATGATTTTGGAACAATAATCTGTCACTTACAGCAACAGCTGGAACCTAGCCCTGTAGGTGTAGGCATTGATTTTTGAACAATAATCTGTCACTTACAGCAACAGCTGAAACCTGGCCCTATAGGAGTAGGCAATGATTTTTGAACAATAATCTGTCACTTACAGCAACAGCTGGAATCTGACCCTATAGAACTAGGAGATGATTTTTGAACAATAATCTGTCACTTACAGCAACAGCTGGAACCTGACCCTACAGGAGTAGGCAATGATTTTTGAACAATAATCTGTCACTTACAGCAACAGCTGGAACCTGGACCTATAGGAGTAGGCAATGATGTTTGAAAAATAATCTGTCACTTACAGCAACAGCTGGAACCTCTCCCTTTAGAACTAGGAGATGATTTTTGAACAATAAACTGTCCCTTACAGCAACAGCTGGAACCTGGCCCTATAGGAGTAGGCAATGATTTTTGAACAATAATCTGTCACTTACAGCAACAGCTGGAACCTGGCTCTATAAGAGTAGGCAATGCTTTTTGAACAATAATCTGTCCCTTACAGCAACAGCTGGAACCTGGCCCTATAGGAGTAGGCAATGATTTTTGAACAATAATCTGTCCCTTACAGCAACAGCTGGAACCTGGCCCTATAGGAGTAGGCGATGATTTTTGAACAATAATCTGTCCCTTACAGCAACAGCTGGAACCCGGCCCTATAGGAGTAGGCGATGATTTTTGAACAATAATCTGTCCCTTATAGCAACAGCTGGAACCTGGCCCTATAGAAGTATGCGATGATTTTTGAACAATAATCTGTCCCTTACAGCAACAGCTGGAACCTGGCCCTATAGGAGTAGGCGATGATTTTTGAACAATAATCTGTCCCTTACAGCAACAGCTGGAACCTGGCTCTATAGGAGTAAGCAATGATTTTTGAACAATAATCTGTCCCTTACAGCAACAGCTGGAGCCTGGCCCTATAAGAGTAAGCAATGATATTTGAACAATAATCTGTCCCTTACAGAAACAGCTGGAATCTGACCCTATAGAACTAGATGATTTTAGAACAATATAATCTGCCCCTCTAAGCAGAAGCCTCTACCTAGTGCAGATCGTTCTGTAATGCAGGGTGGGATCTGCAATCTGTCACTCAAAGCAGCAGTATGAGAAATCTCTAATTAGTCCAGAAACAGATCTTTGTGTAATGCAGGGTGAGATTTGCAATCTGTCCCTCAGAGCAGCAGTAGTAGTAATCTCTAATTAGTCCAGAATCAGATCGTCCTATAATGCAGGATGAGATGTTAAAATATCTGCAATCTGTCCCTCACAACAACGCCAGCAGCTTCCTCTCCCTACACTAGTCAGAGTCTCAGAGAGCATGTGACATGCAGCACTGTGACTCCAGCTTATAAAGAGGCTGGGTCACATGATGCACTGGCCATTCACAGCCATGCCATTAGTAGGCATGGCTGTGATGGCTTCTAAGGGCAAACCAGTGAAACACTTGTTGATTGGCTGCCCTGCAGCTATTCAACATGCGTGATTCAACTACCAGAACCCAGAACCCGAACGTTTTTTGAAATGTCCGGGTTCACTCAACACTACCAATAAACCTTTCAAAAAGACCTCTGAGTGATATTAAATTTTGTACTAGGTGTTCCTCAATACACCACATACAGCTTGAAGGCATCTCCCAAGCATGCAGTTAAAAGGATTAGTGTATTTTTAATGTCACCATCAAAGTTGCTTAACAAGGAGTAGGCCAGGACCTAGAGAGATGCTGGTGTGGGCTGTGCCCCTCCCTCCTCTTCAGATTTTAGCTGTGCCCTCCAGGTCTCTGAGAGTGCATTCACTGATCCATGCACACTTTGGTGAGGACAGCTGGTGTAAGGGGGCACTCTGATGGGGACAATGATGTATGGGGAGCTTGATGTAAAAGGGGAATCCTGATATAGGGAGGCACATGTTCTGCTTATTAATTCTAATTTAATGACAGCTCAATACATGCTAGTGTTCCCTGTTCATGCCTACATTGCCTCTGCACTGCCAAACAGACTTTACTTCTGGGTCATGATTTGTGGTATAGAAGTGCGCCAAGTGAACAAGGGAATACTGGTTTCCTACATCCATGACAGACTGTCTGTGATTCACACACAATGCTGAAGTTATGCCATCTGCCTTTTTTTTACTGCACCCCCCAGATCAGATAGGCTAGATCCAGTCCTGCCTTGAAAACTGCTTTATTAGCATTGAAAATGGCCAGGATATAGCATCAAGATTTGCCTTCTAGACTTCACTGGGTTTTGGCTTTCAGTTTACAATTTTGGACTTCCCGCTGGGTTCGACTAACACCCCACGAGCCGAATACAGATGCATTCACTCATCCTTACTGCTGAGTCAGACGTACACTTCCCCAATAAGCAGGCGTCCTGACTCAGTGGGGGGGACATACAGGGAGGCATTAAGCAATGCATGTAAAAAAGATGTGTAAGAATGGGTTCACATCTGTGCACTGTGTTTTGGCCACAGCACAATTGTATGCATTTTTTTACTCATAGTTTTAGGTGAGCTCCCATTGACTTCTATTAGACTGCATTTTCTGAAAGTGCATCATAGATGCAGCATGCAGGACTTTGATGTGCTTTCATGTAAAAATGCATGGTCTAATAGAAGTCAAAGAGAGTGCGCCTAAAACTGTGTGTAAAAACACGTATACGCTGTGCCCAAACCACAGTGCATTGGGGTGAACCTGGCCAAAGGAGTTATGTGCAGTTGAGATACATAAGGTAAATAATTAGGCATGTTTCCAGGCACTGAAGGTTACAAAAAAGAATGAAGATGAAAATGGAGAGGTATGGGATAAAGTGTCTAATAGAGAAACGAGTCTCTGCATGTAATAAAGAGGTATGGGTTATTTCATTTTATAAAAAGGGGATAAGGTACTGTATAAGATAATGCATAGTTGTCCACTTTCTGCTCATCATCTGTGAAGCTGCAATTACAGTAAATACCAGCTGTCAAAATGAAAGTCAGGACATGCTCCGTTTATACAGTAGTGACTTTCTGTTGATGGATTGCTTCCCATTATATGTGATAGAGAACAGATCTCATTGACTTCCTTGGAAATAGGAAGTGTGCTAGAGTGTGTTTCTCACTGGGTGCATGGATACATGGGGGGGGGGGGGGGGTTGAGTTGGTTGCACTGGAGTGCATATTTCACTGGTAAGATAGATAGCAGGTAATTATTACCATACTAGATGGATACAGGAGATTTAGCCATGTGTGCTGGAATGGATATCTGGTGCAATGGACACTGGAAAGGGGTAAGGGGGGGTCAAGATGTGTGTGCAGAGTGTAGATCTTACTGTTGGCACTATGGAGTGAGCTGCGAGCTTTGCTACATAACAGATCTCACTGCTATCATGTATACCAAGAAGTACGCTGATAAAACAAGTCAATTATCACAGTCTTCACAGATATCGTCATTCTAAAATTAATTTAAAGTTTTACAAACAGACAAATCCATCTCCAAAGGTTGTTTCTGAACCTCTTAATCAGCTAACTTTAGACTTTTCATGATAATAATGGTGATTATAGAGAACTATTTGTTTTCAGTGCAGAACAAGACAATGCACAGTGCACCCTAGGTAGGAGCCTAGTGCCTGATGGATGTCCCCATATGGATGTAGGCTAGATACACAGTTTATGCTCCTGCAGTAAACCAGAGGTATAATGCTATTGATCAGAGCTGTGCACATATCTGTCAATTTACAAGGGATGTTGTACATACAAGCTCTTGGTGTCTGATGGGACATTCCATGGCAGTACAGATATTACAAATGGGAAACATTCTCTGTTCTATTGTAATCCTTATCAATTTGCATTAAAGGTATGGGTAGCAAAAATGCTTACTTTCCTATGGCCTGATTCTACCTTAATCTGTCTCTGCTGCAAGGCTCAGCAAACCTTTGCATTCAGCAAACTCTTTCAAGGGATTGTCAACTTTTTGCTGAGGTTTATCCAGTCCCATTGAGCCCACCCTTAACTGATATATAAGGATGTCAGTTCTTGTACATTTCAGGTTTTCATGTACTTATATATAAAAAAAAACAGACCCATCTTCCCAACTCTTACCACCACCCTAAAACGCTTATAGGTGATGAGATTTTCTCATGGTCTAGGATGGCACCTACAAGAATTTAGCCCGTTTCTCAGCTTGTAGAATATTTTCTGCTCTGACTTTTTAACCTTTAGCATATTTCCTGGTCTTCAGAGTGTCTCTTCCCAGGACATTACCCCACAAAATTATTAAGCTGTGACTTTAGGGGAAAAGGTCACATGGGTAGATAAGGCCAGCAACATCATAAATGATCCAGGCATAAGTCCTGGTGAACAATAGCTAAAACTATACATCGTATTGCAAATTCTGTTGCTGTTGGAAGACTTTCAATGGAAGAACAAAAAAGCAATGAAACACCTGAATGGCTTGTGTCAACAGGCTTTGGCCTTGTATCAATTGCATCAGTTTGAGATGCTACTGAGATCATTCAAAATTCACAGGTGCGTTTGACCTTCAACTGACCTCTTTGTGACCTGCTCCAAGTGGGTTTTAAAATCCCATAGAAGAGCCGGTGTAGCATTGTTTATTGAAACCCCACAGAAATGGAAACCGGAAGTGACGTTCCGTCACCGCCATGTTGCTACATCCACACTCATCCGCACTAAGGATACAGACAGAAGGTGGCAAGTGGACATCTTTGTGCACCCACTGGAGTTTTTAATTTCACACTTATTTTTAACAGTAAACAGAGCTTACATACTGAAATACAGGATTCAGAAATCTATCTCACTGTTTTGATGTTAAATTTTAAAAGCAGCAGTGTTCTCTGACATTTGCTAAGCTGTGAGATCGGCAGGCTTGCCGCTGCTTATAAATTTGAATATAAAAACAGTGTCACATATGTCTATATACTGTATTTCAGTATGTAAGCTCAGTTTACTGTTAAAAATAAGTGTGCAATTGAAAACTCCGGTGGGTGTACAAAGATGTTCACTTGCCGCCTTCTTTCTGTATCCTGACTGCGGATGAGTGCGGGTGTAGCAACATGGCAACCAAGAAATATCACTTCCGGTTTCCATTTCTGTGGGGTTTCAATAAAGGACGCTACACCGGTCAACAAAGGCCCTTTCTTAGTGGAGAGTTGTTGAGAACCTCTTTCAGGCTCCTATTGCTGTTCCTTTCCCCAATGGTAGAAATTGTCTGTCACCTCCTGTCCTTGTAACACTTTAAGTGTCAACCTAAAATAAAATATAATTTCCATTTCCTTCTCCACTTTATCCAAAACTAAAGAAAATTCCATAATTGAAGATCAAGAAAATAAACAGACACATTTTTTCCTTGTGATATGGTAGATGTTTTCTTTATTGATATGATATTATTACAAAAAAAAAGTACAATAGGTGCAGAATCTGGGTTGTTGTTAGGTTGCATATTATGCTGAGTGCACATACAGTTTGGACAAGCTATGACCAAAGTACCATAGCATTGCCATTAAAAAAAAAACATCACTTAATAACATGAAAAGCCAACAGTCCAGTGACAGTGCACAGGAAAATATTTCCTTCATATAGTGCCGAGGCCACTAAATCCATCCATATGATCATGGTAGTTCCAGTTCTGTAGATAACAGATATAAATTGCACTGCACTTTGGCTCTGAAACATATAAACTCTCATCCATTGTTTGCATCAATAACTGTTTTAATTTTTCCAATAAGGCAGAAAGTGTATGATACAATATAGTGACAAAAAAAGTCCTGTAAGATTGATTGAATTATAAGAAATGCTAACATGAAAGTTGCAGTAAAAAAAAAAAAAAATACGGACACAGATGCTGTTTATACTGTTCATGAATTATATGAATGTCCATTAACTGTTCTGTAACGTAATGGATAGATAATGGTACATAATAAAGGCAGATGCTCTATAAATGATGCGACGGCTGAATTATGAGGTTGGTGTTTTCCATTCAGCTTCCTGAATACATGACCTGCTAAGAAAACATCTGCCAAAGCATGAAACGTAAGCAAGACAACCATGTTGAATGTTGATAAAAACAATAAAATATATTCTAACAATCCCTGCAATAAGACATAGCCACATACTGTAGTGACAGTGGCAGTCCCTCCAACAGTGAATGCATATGTACTCAATATCAAATATCAGACCTGAAGTATAGACGTCATTTGCATTGCTGGTTACACATACTTCATAGACATAACAGAGTTCTTAAATGAAATGGCTCAGACCTGCTACCCATGTATTTTATGTTCAATTCATTTTTTTTTTTGCATATTTTTCATCTCTTTATAATACTGAAACATACCAGTTGTATATGTGAAATATGGTTTGTGAAAGGCAGCCGGGTAACTGTTTTATAAATGTGTTTCTTGCTCTTTTTTTCCTTTCATTTTTTTGTTTACTTATATATATTTTTTTTGCTTATTTTCTTTTTTTTTTGGTAAAAAGCATTTACAAAGTTCTAAAAGTACAAAAAGAAGACATTAAATGTTGCTTTCTCTTTCCCAAATGATTTGACACTTGAACATCGATCTTTTAAGATCCCTCCCTCTAATTTTGTAACACCAATAAATAATGTTCAGTTTATATTTGTTCTTTATGTCCAACACATTATGATGTAAGGTTTTAATTCTGCGTCTTTCTTTTTTTTTTTAATTTTTAACTTTATTTTTTTACAAAATGTATAATGGCTCAACATTGCAAGGAAATAATATTAATATCATAAAAAAAGATTACAAAGTAAAAATGCCTAATTACACATCCTGCTCGCCATTCTGGAGCCCCCCCCCCCCCCCAGCCCTATTTCTTCCCTGTGATATGAAATATTGTACAATTCAAGTAGTCTTCCCGTTGTAGGTATTTTTTTCTTAAAGAACAGAAAAACAAAGACAACCAATAAAGGCATAGTGCCACCCAGTTTAGCTGCTTATTTAATTGTTGCCTGGCATCAAAATTTTCTAAAAGCAACTAACCTACAGAATTATTATTATTTCAGATTTGGATTTGCTCAAATTTGCACAAAAAATAAAAGTTACAGACAGAGACTTTTGTTATAAGATGTTTAAGTAAAAATTATTCAAAGGTGTAATTTAAATGGAGAATATGTAACAAAAGAACAAGTTAAATATTTAAAGCATATAGTCATTATTTGACTAAGTTCTATAATTCTGTCATATGGTGGTGCAGCAGCCTAGTGAAACTTTATTTCTCTTTTAAAACCCACTTAAAGTATATCCAAATCCAAGAACCAAAATATTATATTTTGCAGCTTATCTGGCCTTAGATGTTGTGATTGCATTAGTTTTATTTTTTTCAGATTTTTACTTTTAATTTCTACTCTGATTTTGTCAATAATACACTTCCTGTCCTAAGCTGACAATGCTCACTCACTCACTGCACTGTATCTATGGAGGAGCAGCTTTGCTCCTGATTTGGAATACAAAACACCCCCACCACCTCATCTACATAACATGGGGAGGTGTGGAGGTGTTCTGCAAGGAGGTGTTCAACAGAGGTGAAATGGGCAAGGCTGACAACACTGCTTGAGATTTCAGTGCAGCACAGGCAGCTTACTACAGGAAGTTACCAGATCACTGGATTTCTGGAAGGATCAGCAAGTATATTTTGATTTTAATGGTATATTTACAGCCCAAAAAGGGAGCAAATTAGAGAAGTTTAGAATTAGGTTTTACATATACTTTCAGTGCAGGGAACAGGCTGCAGAACAGTTTAAAAATCACCCTCATAGATGGAAGCATTGAAACTGAATTATGTTTCAAGGTACCTTATTGGAATACTCTATTAAAGGTATGGCCACTATGCCAATGTCTGCTTCTAGGGGCTAAGATAGTATAAATAATTTTAAAAAATCCTGCTAACTTGATTAGCTGTTTAAAAGTGAGCATGGGTTATATGAGCCTGCATAAGGCTGGCACATTCACTTCCATCTGGGGTGACTGTATTCACAGTGTCAAAGAAAACCTGCCTTTAAGGGAGAACTATACTTTATTTCGAATGTTTGAATAAACCGGGGCTGGACAAAAATATGGAAACACTACATGCTTTGTAGGTGTGAAAGTGACGACATGTTTCACATTGAAAGTGGATGTGATGTAACATTCTTTTGCTTCCATTGATGAGACACCTAGCTAACAGGTGGGAGACCTCACTTTCGTTGGTCATTTCAGAGCTTACTGAGTTTCAAAGAGGGCAAATTGTTGGTGCCTGCTTAGCTGGTGCCTCTGTGACTGATGTTGCTAATTTAGTTGTGTTGTCAAAGGTTATGATGGCATATACAGTTTCTGGGAAAACGCTGTCTGATAGCATAAGCGCGGTCAACATGGTCAACTGACCGCAAAGAGACAAAAGACAATTGTGCAGGATTGTGACCCGGATTTTTGCGTGAAGAGTGGTATCAGATTCCATTATACCCCATCCAAGATTTATATTTGTCAATTCCCAGAAGAATTCAGGCCGACTTGGATGGCAAAGGCAGATCAATACCATATTAGGTAACAATTTAATTTTGTCCAACCCCTGTACATATGAAATGCATTAAATTCATATAAACAATCTTACCAATATGTGTTTCTAATTTGAAAAAAGAAACACTTTTTTCAATGTATAGTTTTAATTACCTGTTCATAGAGGTGACCTTTAGGTCCATTTATCTCACTAATTTTTCAAAACCGGACTCTGCAGTAATGATTGGTAGTCAGCAACCATGTGATCCATGTTCTAAGTTGTCTAGGTAGAAAGCTAAGAAACAGCATTTTTTTAAATTTGTGGCAAGAAAAAGCTCTATTGTTTTACGTGATTTGGTCATGCTGACATGTACCCTACTGATTCTTATAGAATGTAAATTTAATGAAAGTCCTCTTTAAGGCAAGGTGGCAGTAAACAATAACTCCAATGCATTTGCATTTTAGGCAGTGCATACACAAAAGTGAATGCATTTGGCAAAAGTGATGCAGCTGTATGAGTTCACTCAAAACAATCTTGTTTGACACATACAGTGTGTTACAGGCTATCTACCCTTTAATGAATCCAAATACACACAGCAATCACAATGATATACTTTATGAGACTCAAGTAATTATTTAGAAATGGTCACTACCCAGAAATTCATACGTCAAAGGTACACCATAGTACCTTTACAACATTATATCATTTTATTTTAAAATAATGATATATGATGTATTATTAGTTCTGTTTTAAGTTATTTGTATTTTTAATTATTCCTTATGATAGCTGTGAATATATGGAA
The DNA here is from genome assembly GCA_018402905.1 of Glandirana rugosa. Lineage (NCBI taxonomy): Eukaryota > Metazoa > Chordata > Amphibia > Anura > Ranidae > Glandirana > Glandirana rugosa. The sequence continues at coordinate 2,110,795 of BLSH010246063.1, read as the reverse complement.
GGAAAGTGATATAGTGCTCAGTATGTTAAGGGCGCAGAATTATACAAAAAGAGCTGCAAAATGGATTTCTTTGTAATACTCTAGTCTTAAACTTCAAATCAACTAAGTAATAAAAGCTAGTAAAACAGCTGCAAATAACTCAAAATAAAAAAATGAATTTGAAAGGCAAATGGACATTGAACTTTCCATTAAGTCAGAGATGGCCAGTCTTTGGCAACTATCCATTGATTTCATACTTAAAGGGATTGCCCTACCAGCTTTTTCTAACAGCTACATATTCTGTTCTTTTTAAACAAATGAACTGCCTCCTCTGACACCCTCTTTTTCCTCTGGCCATGTGGTTGGTTAACCTGGCTACTTGTCTATCAAGCATTTGAAGCATTTATGCAGAAAGCACTAAGGAGGAAAGGCATACTGCCAGTTGCATTTTAGACTGTAGTTAGTTGACGCAAAGAAGGAATTTGCATAGGGTCCTGACCCCCTTTTGATCAGAAAGGATGATGCTGAATGGTAAATTGGCAACTCGAAAATGGGCTGCTCTCTTAATGGAGTTGTGTTTTCTAAAAGTTGCCCTGATTACATCAAAGGATGGCCTTCTCTCTTGCAGAAACTTCTGCAACAAAATTAAGGTGTGGCTAACCCCCGAATATAGTTGAGGCAGCTGCTATGATCCAACCAATGAAGTTCAAATATGGTAGTTTTTCATTTTCTTAGAATGTAACAGTGGATTATTACTGAACCAATAATGATCATTTTCATGCATATTGTCTAAGCAGCTATGCAAGACATCATTTCCCTAAACTTTTAGTGGTGAAATGATTATTGACAATTGGGCTATGGCTATGTTAAAGAAAAAATGTTCTATTAATTTACTGGTCAAATACTACCACATACTAAAAATGTTTATGACATCATCACAGCTGTGATATTCCCAATATTATATAGGTAGTGTTTGCACTAGCTGCTGCAAACGCAATGATGAAATGTCATTGTCAATGCAATGGCATGCATAAAAATGATAACTAAATATTTGATTAAATCTATATTTTATGCATAAGTGCTCGATCATTTTAGAAGAAGAATGTATTGCATATTCTTTAGAACCACAGAGAACAATATTCACTGTAATCTTGCAGAATATATTATCGCCTAGTGAATTCTTTTTAGTTCATAAATATGTTAGGAAAAAAGTAAGAAGAAAAACATATTTAGAGAAAGGGCAATATGGATTTCAAGTTATGGAATAAATGTTTTGTAGCTTTTATATTAAATATATTAAAAAAACAAGTGTGATTTGAATTTTATATTAAAGTAAGTTGTTTGGTCAATTCAAAAATAAAGGGCCTAAAGTTTAAAAGACGTTTGGGTACTTCGCAAAATCTTTTTATGAGTAGCTGAGTGCAGACTAAAGTAGGCTTAGTAGAGATTAACTACAATATGGAATTGCAAATCATGTATAAAGTATATGGAATTCACTATCTTGTGAATTACGAGCCTTCAGCAAGCATGCAGCCAGACAAGTCTGAGGGTCCAGGTCAAAGTCTCACAAGATAGTGATGAAATCTAGGGCCCATTTACACCTTGGAATCCTGGTGAGTTGCATTAATGCTGGTAAAAAATTAGTTGTACCTGCATAGAAACCTTTTTTAAGTTTATTGGTCCTTTAAAATGAACGTGTGTTATTGTATTTACGGCTAAATTGGTTGTTTTTGATTTTTAGTTTAAGAGTGAAACATAAAAAAGAGAAGCATCAGTTTTCATTAGAGAAGTTAGTTTTAAAAATATTCAGTGCTGCATTTAATGACATATGCTTTTAAGTCCATATGGCAATTGGAATTGGTTGAGGTGGCAGACCATAAGGTATAGAATCTACAGTGTCGACCAAGTGGTAAAACCAGACTTTCCAACCTTTCGAGATGCAAAAAAACAGGATATGTTAGGTTAGGCCCAGGATCTGTCCAAAATTTGCCCAAATGTTGACTACAGTCTAGCACATATTGCGTACATTTAACAAACTCTGCTGTTTTTATGACCCTAAAAAAGTGGTTGGGAGACAAGCCTAAAACCAGTTTTTAATGGGTATGGCAATCTAGAATGATACAATGAATTCCCTTTTACCCTAGGTATGGCAAATTAGTAATGGTGCAGCTAATTATATGCTCATCTGAATGCATATGAATGGTTTTAGTGTTAGATTATATCCTCTATATAATTCAGAGGAGGGAAAAAACAGGTATACTTTTCCTAAAACGAAAAGCATTATTTTTTCAAGTTCAAAATGTTCTCATCTCTTACATTAATACTATATTGAGGATTCATTCAAAGAAAGCCTCATAGGATTCAATTGTTGGAATGCAAGTTTATAGGAATCCTAGGCTACATTACAATCTCACTCCAGCTCTTCCCATCTAAGTGACATTAGCACCAAAGGACATCATATTTACATTAACGCATCCCCTTCTTTCAGCGCTATACAAAAAAGAAAGTTCCATAAAAAATAGTGCTTGACTTTTTTCCTTTTCACAAAAAAGTAATATAATATATATATTATACATATATAAAAATCATTGTAATCTGTGGCTTATGTGCAAAGCAGACAGAGCTCCCACTCAAACTTAAAAAAGGTGTCTGCCCACTCCCCCCTTCTTTTCTCTTAGTTCTCAATGATTAAAAGGTGCAAATACATTTGGAATTCTAGTACTCAACCCCTTTGGTGCCAAAGATGGCAACGCATTGCAATAATAAGGCTACAGAAGCCTCAGTGACACAAAGGAATAAGAGAAAAAGAAACCCTAAGAAACCTTACATGCCCTACAATTTTTTTCCCAGGCATAAAAAAGGTGCAAAATAATTTTGGACATTGACATTGAAATGCTACAGGAAAACAAAGACATTAAGTAGTGTCAAGATGTTAAACCAGATTTAAGAAACAGCGGGAAATTCTTTTTTCTTTTCCGCTCTCATTTGCCCCCTTTCCATCCTTAAAGTAATCATTTGGATGGATTTTCCAAATAGTTCCACTGGTAAAACATTTTTGTTTTTCCTTAACGGCACAGCTAGGCCCAATGTGCCAGGATGCTGCATATTTGTGTGCGTACACACAGACAAATACAGTTGTGTCTTTGCATACTTTTTCACGTACACACATACGTGTTGCAGTTTGAAAAACTGTTTTAAAAAAACACAGAAAAGGACGCAAAAATCCACAGAAATATTTCCCACCAAAAGGCAATGTTGTTGTTTTTGTTCCAGCTTTGGTGTCACAGTTTGCTCATTTTACTCTTCTGTGAGATGTCACATTGAGCTTTTCAGGCTTCAACTCTGTTGCTTGGCTTGGTCTCTCTCCAGTTCAGAGAAGACAGAAGAAAAACAAACAGAACATAGAAACAGAAATTGAAGGCAGTGGAATCCTGCTTAGTAATGATTCCCAGCTCAATTATGGAAGGACTCTGAGTCTTGCTGAATGGAGCGAGGTGGTGTCATCGGTGAGGTTGTTAATGGCCTATGTGATAAAAGCTCCTGGGATTCTTCCATTTGCCTCATCCACCGCCGATACTGCCTTGCCCGAACAATGGCAGGGACCCCTCTCCTTAAGCGGTGACTCTGAGTGGGCTTTCTTTGCCAGATGTCATATTTAGAGTGCTTGGTATGAGAATGCTTATGGTATATTTCCTACAAGAGGAAAAAACAATGATCATGATTAACAATGTCACACAAGTAACGGATATTTCATCAAATATTATCTACATCAACTAATGCGAAATTAATCACTGGCTTCAAACAGTATTAACAAAATTCACATAGAAAGATTTTCAGCCAATCAGCAAGCCAGGTGGAGGCTGACGGATCCAAAGTCAACACACCTCTAGATCTATGACCAATAAAACTTTTATGCAGAACTTGATGCATATTTTAATTGCAAGCATGCTGAAGGCAAGCAAGGCCTATTGAATTTTGGATGCCAATTAGTTTACAATGCTTTATTGTAGAGAGCACAATTTTAAATATATATACTGTATGTGTGTGTGCGCATTTTAAACACTGGATTAGGAAATGTAATAATTGACCATTTGTAAAAGATTGCTATTGCCTTCGGTCTGTATAAAATAAAAAAAACATATAAATGGCCATATTAATACTTGGCAGTTAAAAATTTGGTTCAATTGGTATAACAGTGTGATCAGAATAATGACCGTTGCCCAATTATCAACCTGCCCTCCCTTTAAAAAAACAAAACAAAAAAACAGCTTGCAGATTGATTTTATGTAAGGGTTACTGCTATTAGAATTGTAATACAAAGAAGTCTTTAGTTGTATTTTAAGGTGTTAATGCAACAATTTTTCTGATGATCTGCAATGTTTCAAGGGTAATTTAGTGAAACATTGGCTGATGTCCTAGTGCCCTCATCCTCGTCACCTTTTTTTTGGGTACAGATATTTTAGAACTAAGTCAGCAGATTGCTAAAGCAGATTTACGTTGCCAGAACTCCTCAGCATAACACATTCCCACTCACCTTATTCAGAGATGGTAATGCAGTGGCAGGTGCGGTTGAAAGGTCTCTTTCATTCTTGACCGGCTTCGCACAGTATGTCTCTAATAAATCTAGGTCACAACTTCGAAAGCAACATTCTTCCACAATTCCTCTGCTAGCTCTGCGATTGGAGCGCCCCGTAGTCTTTTCTGTAAAAAAAAAGTTCATCTATTTTAGCATAAACATAATATGACAACACTCCAATTGGGTCAACACAAATCCTGATTCCAGGGATGTGTATTGTACGTATTGGTTCATCACTGATTTAGTATTCTGCAGCCTTACCTATTGCTGATAGTGATACAACGTAGCACAGACAAACTGGAGAGAAGGTGGAGGCCATAGAAAGACACTGGTTTATAATGAGAAGTGATTGACACAAATGGAAGCCAACATTGAGTGTGAGATCAGGTGGTCAATTTATAATGCTTGGTACTTTGTGTGAGGCTTCTATAATCTAAGAGGGTAGTTTTATAAAAAAACATTTTCTAGCATAGGGTGAAAACCGACAGAAGCGTTTTGTGCCTTTCTTTTAACTGAATTCTTAAGTATATATAAAGCAGACACATCAAACTGGTGTTTTATGGACCACATGTGGTGCTCTCACTCCTTCTCTGCGGCCTTCTTTGGTTTAAGGATATATAAAAAAATAAAAATAAAGAAAAAGAGTAAGCCACCAGCTGTTCTCCAGTTAGCTATATACACTTACATAATTTTGTAGTAAAGTACTTAAGGAAATATTATATATATTATACCTCATTTTTACTATAATGTTAACTTCTAAATTGACAATCTTTTTCTGGAATTAGGTAAGTGTGGCCCTCAACAGACATATTGTGGCCCAGAGTACACAAAATGTGGTCCCTTCAAGGATTTAGCTCTCTTAGTTTGGCCCACTGTTTTATCTGAGTTTCACATATATTTAATCTAAAGTTGTTTTTCATTTTGAATAGAATAGGGAATAGTTAGAAACCCTGTAAAGTTTTTTCGCCATCTGTGTCCCATTGGGGAGAATTTCTTTTGCTTCCTGTCCAGTTAACATAGCGGGAAATGAGAGGAAATCTCTTCAAGCTTAAGAAAATCCCTATCGGGACAAATAGAGGGAGTCTCTCTCAGCAGTGGGGCTCAGCAAAAAATCCCAACAGAGGGTCTAACCAAAAGCTAAAAAAAAAATTAGCTTTAGATGTACACTAGTGCAATTTTTTTTTTGTAAATTTTAGTGCAGTGTTTCCTGTTTTTGTAGGACTGTTAATAACAAATGGGATTGGCTTTGGAACCATTGCACAGAGCTAACAAAGATCCCTTGTAAAGCCGCATCGGTATCTGTCAAAAACGTTTCATTTCATTGACAGAAGCCCCGCTAAAAATGCTTGTCAGCTTCTTCCTAAAAGCAAACTACGTGTTATTTTATTTATTTATTTATTACAGGTACTTATATAGCGCCGTCAATTTATGCAACACTTTACATATATATTATACATTCACATCAGTCTCTACCCTACTAGCATGTCTGGAGTGTGGGAGGAAACTAGAGTAATCGGAGGAAAACCCATGTTTTTGTTGGTGCAACTTTTGTTTTGTAAAAGACCGTGCATGCAGTATGTTAGTACAGCCTTCTTCACATATGAAGGAACATAATCTGAACACAAGATCTTCTAATGCTCCTACACACAATTGTTGAAGCCATGTTGGTTATAAGCTAAAATACCCCATCTGTAATGTTTTTAAAAGCATCCAAAATTGTTTGGAGGGTTGCCAATTGTAATTAGTTAATATGACCTCTATACATGATATCAGACTGAAAAATAAAAACATATCAGCTTAGCTCTATATCTTTATAGAGAAAGTGATTAACGTTTTAAATTCTAGGGACACCTATCCTCCTACTCGGAGGCTGAAGATTTCAGATAAATATTCATGTCCCACAGCTCAAATACCAGCAGAGTAAGCCATGTAAACAACGGTCTTGGATTTCACTCTTGGATTGGGGGGGTCACACTAAGCTCACTCAGCTCTTTTCCATCAATTCTGCTGTACTGTGTTAACCCTTCTGTGATCCATATATGTTTAAGGGATTTAAAGTGTAACATTCTGGAGAGATAGTTTGCAGATTTTTCTCTAACTGACGTTATAACCACTTAGTCCTAAAAAGCATAAGTAATTTTCATGACTAACATACCAACATTTTCTCTCTTAGATACCTCTCTTAAGCATGTGTATAGTGGCTTAATTGTCATATATAGATGTCTCCTGGTAGGAACCTAACATTTTTTTCAGCCATGCCAATCTAGGTCACAGAGGAAACCTAGAACACACTGGTGGTTTTAATATTTCATTTGGCCAGGGGATATATTTTAATCTCCAAGAAATACTGGATACCACAGCTTACATGTGACAGGCAAGCCTATCTATATAAATAGGAGAATGTAACCAGTAAGGCTGGCCTTACATGTTCAATTTTCTTGAACAATTTTCCTTTAGATTTACCTTAAATTATGTAGTGCAAGGGCCTGCCTAATTGGATACAAGTGAAAGTTGTTTAGTTTGTTTGACCTCATAATATATGGTTTTTGGTAAATCTAAAGGAAAATTGTACAAGGGAATTGAATATGTATGGCCAGCCTAAGGTTACTATATACCACAGTGTAAAACATATACCCAGAACTGGGTTCCAGGCCAGATGCAATCTTAAAATGTATGTTTGGGCTAAATTAAAAAAAAAAAACATTTTTGGTGATTCTCTACAACAGTGGTTCTCAACCTCGGTCCTCAAGTAACCCCAACAGGCCATGTTTTGGGAATTTCTCTTAGATAAAATAGCTGTCCAAAATACCAACCCATTGACTCAGATTTAAAGCACCTCTGCTAGATAAAAGAAAACCTGAAAACATGGCCTGTTGGGGGTACTTGAGGACTGAGGTTGAGAACCACTGTTCTACAATACATTCTCATTTCTTCATGTTTTGTCTCTTTAAACACCACAATCACCAAAGAAAAACTGTTGCTCCTGCTAGAAATCCAGTGAGCTTATATCTTTCTGTATTGCAATGGAATCGCAAGCAGCAAGTACCCCTGCCTAATTAAGCAGAACACCACCTCCTAATGTTATATAATCCTAGCAAACTTTTCATCCTAGGGTGGCAACACTTCTTGTCCATAGATAAAGTACATCAAGTAAGCGCTGTCCCTATGGGGTTTATTTACTAAAACTGGAGAGTGCAAAATCTGGTGCAGCTGTGCATAGAAACCAATCAGCTTCCAGGTTTTATTATCAAAGCTTAATTGAATAAGCTGTAGTTAGAAGCTGATTGGCTACCATGCACAGCTGCACCAGATTTTGCACTCTCCAGTTTTAGTAAATCAACCTCACTAGGACAGGAAGTGTGTTTAGGACTTGTCAGTTGCAAAGTATTACATTTTTGTTTTTCGTTTAGATACACTTTAAAATAAAGCCATTTACCCAATGTGCCATGGTGTTCTTGTCTTGTATTAACTATAACTAAAGGTTCCCATAGATGTGAAATTATAGCCAGATTGTGCCTAGATGTCAACCAAGTAAGTTTACCAGTACACAAGCAAACGCAAACCAATGGCTTGGCCAGGTTATCATGTTCACGCCTAGGAAAATGGGAAGGTGAGGGAGGGGTGCCCAGAGGAAGAAAGACTTCCCATTTATGTTCCATGCTAGATTACTCTCGTTCTGTGTCATTTTCCTTTGCAGTGATGAATCTTGGTTGTTATGTGGCAACATAAGCAGTCTGAGACAGTTCTTCCTTCAGACATCTCCATAAACAAGGCCAACCGTAACTTGATAAACATTTCATGATATGCTAAAAATTGAATCTGATGTGTATATATAAAGCACCGCTAGCTTGTTGTGGTGGCCTACTCATTCGCTGCTTGACTGTTACTGAAAACAATCTCTTTTTTTCCTAAGTGGCGATGTTAAAGCTGCGGTATCTGTGACACCAACTTGGGTTTTGCTGTATGATGTGGCCCATGACCAAGTGGATAACATTGCTTTTATATGATGTTTGATCAAGAGATCTATTTATACATGTTGTTTTATTGCAGTGACTATATTTGCATTTCTTAGGAATTTCACAGTGTTAATTATGCATATATTTATTTCAAATCATTTTCTCTATAATTACAAACTGCCAAAGCAGAGTCTAGGAAAGTATATAATTAACTTGAGAAAGTAAAAGCATTGTTTTGAACGGCCTGTTAGTTCTTTTAAATGTAGTCTGGGTTTTGAAGATCCTCACGTGTTCTGTGGATGTTTGTCTGCATACTTTCCCTTAAACTGGCATGCCATGTTCCTGCATGAAATGCTCTCATTGATGATTACAGAAGTCAGTTAATTACCATCAGGTTTATTCATTAAGCCAGCGAAATGGCCTAACTTCATCTTACGACACATTCATATCTATGCATTGCAGGAATGCTGGGAATAATGTAACTGAGAAGAAAGCAGCACATGCAGAAAGCATCAGCTGTCAAGATTGCTGGTGGGATCATCAGATATATGTAGCACTTTTTTTCAATTGTACATTTAACCACTTCAGCCCCGGAAGGATTTCCCATGTTAGGACCAGAGCACTTTTTGCAATTCAGCACTGCGTCGTTTTAACTGACAATTGCGTGGTCGTGTTATGTTGTACCCAAATGAAATTTGCGTCTTTTTTTCCCCACAAATAGAGCTTTCTTTTGGTGGTATTTGATCCCCTCTGCGTCATTTCTGATCACCGCTATAAACAAAAAAGGTGCAACAATTTTTTTTATTTACCGGTATCTGCGATTTCTATCGGGACTGCAATATTGGAGCGGACATGTCGAACATTTTTGACACTTTTTTGGCACCAATGACATTTATAGAGCAATCGGAAATTTAAATGTCCACTGATTACTGTATAAATGTCATTGGCAGTGAAGGGGTTAACCTGGGGGGGCGCTCTAGGGGTTAACTGTGTTCCCTGGGCATGTTCTAACTGTGAGGAGCATGAGAGATCTAACTGATCCCAGTGGCAGGGATCAGTAGATCTCTGGCATGCTGCCTGACAGCGCAAGGAACCGCCATGCTTACATCGGCGGATCCCCGTTTTTCAGCTGTGGCCAGCAATCGCTGGCGGACATCAGGTCCACCCCAGCTGCGGGCACGAGAGCATGACAGCGGCGCGTTCACGAGCCGCCATTTATAGGCGGCGATTTGCGAAACAGCGCCACTCTGCAGCAGTAAATGTACGCGATCCGGTCAGGAACCGGTTATAGAGACCCTGTGAACAACTAAAACATTGCAGGTAAAAGCATTTTTTCTTTTCCATAATCTATTTTATTGATTTGTGAACTTGTTAGGCAATTGACATTCCATAAAGTGCCAATTCCTTAGCACAGCCCCCTCCCACCTTGCACATCCCAGCCTTTTCCTCTTCTGGGAGGGTCTAATTATTATCTGCTGGCCCAGCTCCTCCATCTCTCCCTTCACCTTCGTAGACATTTTTCTAAGTAATTGCCAGGGTATGATTAAAGGGAACTACAATAGGGTGTGACTTATGTGAAAGCTCTGAATCTGCTGGACTGCTGATATCACAATCAAGATGGCAGCGCCCAGCAGCTTTTCAGGTAAATAGCATGCCTAAAATATGTTGGATGCACACATATTCTTATGGGAAGATTGTCGTTGAAATGAATGGTCAACGACGGAGTCTTTTAATAGATAAAAACAACGAAAGATAACTGTTAGGATGTACGTACCATTTAGACCTTTCCTGTGATATTATGATGTTAAACCCATTTTTTTATTATTAGAAGAAGAGGTCCACACTTACATTAGATGATGATTTTTTTTTTAATGTCTTATTCTCCTCCGATTGGGCCCCAAACTGTTGACCCTTCCTGCCTGTTTACCGATGCATCCTTTAGCCAACTAAGAAGACATTCATGCTTGCATGCTCCTGGCCGGTGCTGTGTGTGCATTGTAGCAGTGGGTCCCCAGATTACTCAGAAGATTGCTGGTTTATGCCAGATTTTTGGAGAGGCAGGCACTCTGATTGCTCGGGTGTGGGCTGGCTTTATAACAGACCCAGAGTAAGAGCTGAGGGCTCCACCCAAAAGACAGGAGGTCTGTGCACGGTAGTCAGCAAGACTCCAATCCTCTCCAGGAGTCAGAGAGGCTGCATGGAGCAGCCAAAGTGTGCATGTCTGCAGGAAGCATATTTAGTCTGTGACAGAGCAGCAAGGAGCTGGTCGTGACTAAGCTATGAGAGAGCTTGACTTTAAGGAACTCTTTGTCTGAGGAGCAGGCCTAAGGCCTAGGCTTGAGGCAGCCGTGTGGCAAGAGATGGCCAATAGGCTGAAGTATTCTGATTATACAAGGCACAGTAATGGTGGAACCCCCTGTGTGGGCTATTGATGTCTTTTGCGCATTTTACCGTTCTTTTAAATAAAAGTGGGCTATCATGCCCTTAAAAATACAGTTTTGGGCTGGCGCAACACATTGAAATGCACCTACGGCTTGAGTCTAATCACCCCAATCTCACAGAGTTTATAGACACACACAATGCCCAGCAAGCCAGACCCCTGCATGCTCCTTCCTTCTTCCAGCAATTTGACTGAGAGAAGCAGGCCTATAGCCCCACTACCTTCAGTACCCTCCTCTACAACTTGTAGATCAGGGAAGCAGTGACAAGGGTCACAGGTAAGTGTTTGGGGGATAGGAGGACATTCTACAACCCAGGAGATCAGGGAAGCAGTTCATATTGTCCTGGACCTGGCAGCAGTGACAAGGGCTGCAGGTAAGTGTTTGGGGGATAGGGGGACATTCTACAACCCAGGAGATCAGGGAAGCCATTCATATTGTCCTGGACCTGGCAGCAGTGACAAGGGCAGAAGGTAAGCGTTTGGGGGATAGGGGGACATTCTACAACCTGGGAGATCAGGGAAGCATCTCATATTGTCTTGGACCTGGCAGCAGTGACAAGGGCCGCAGGTAAGCGTTTGGGGGATAGGGGGACATTCTACAACCTGGGAGATCAGGGAAGCATCTCATATTGTCCTGGACCTGGCAGCAGTGACAAGGCACCACAGGTAATTGTTTTGGGACAGGGGACATAGAAAAGTACTGCGGCATTGTTTCGTCTTAATTGTTAATATTATTATTATTATTATTATTATTATTATTAATAATGCAGATAATGCATTATGAAAAAAAGCCTAGCATTTAGTACCACTTTAAACTGCATCTATTTTTACATGAAGCAAATGGTAAAATGAACTACATTAAAGTTTCGTAGGAGGGCTCCAACAAACATACGTCCATTTAATGCTACAGGCTGCCAGCTCTGCCTTTGTCTCAGCATACAATAACCATTAAACAGCAATCAGGAAACACAGAAAAACTCCTGTTAGCAATAAAAATTTCACTTGACTGTAAAATACTGAAGCAGAACAAAAAAAAAATGGGTGTACTTTCTAAAGCTGTTTTTGGCAACTCTGATGGCAAAGGCTTTAGCAGCTTAGTTCAAAATGAAAAAGAAAAGGAGAAACATTTTTGTGGAAAGATTCTGCCTCCACAAACAAAAACAATAACTCCCAGTGATTACGCAGTCTCAAACACAAGAGCTAGAAGGACCATATCAGCAACTAGTTTTTTTCTTAATTGAGGACTGGCAGATATTTAGAAAGTTCTTAATGTGACGCTGCCATGACCAATAATCTTAGCAGTGGTGCAGCTGTTACGGCCTCATCTAGCCTAAATAATAAAATGGCGTGTAATAAGTCCACCCTATGGTAGCCCATGCATTATGCAATGTGTTTGTTCAACCAGTGGACTGAACAAAAGAAAATACCTGGATGTGGATGGGGAATCCCGCTGTGGTATTGTATTCTGATGGTGGAGAGCCTTCCCTGCTGTCAGAACACAATAATCAGTGTTGCCGGCTACAGCTGGTGGCACTGATCGTTTGGGTTGTTTTTACACAAGTCCATAGATGGATCAACTTGTATACAGCCATCCTATCCATGGACCAGATTTTAATCCAAGGATAGCTGGCTTAAGGGGATTTTCAGTGACAGGGTCATTGATTTTTCAGGTCTCCTGCCTGTCTACTGCAGGTAATACAAACTCATAAGGGCCCATGCACACTGGGCACTTAGCAGCAATGCATGAGACTCCAGTATTTATGTGCAGGCAGATGGCACAGGTGACCAGTTCAGCCCTGCTGCTGCCAGCCGGTAAACTTTGTGAGAGGCTAAAAGCTGCGGCATTTGGATGGTGCACTGAATGTTAATAATATTTATACCGGTCAATATCGCTGCTATTTAAAGAACGCCTTGTATTTTTTTAAATGAAAACAAGGCATTCTCGGGATGAGCTGAAGATCGTGACATCCGCTTTGCCTCAACCAATCACAGAATGGCTTGTATTCACACACTCAACGAATGGTAGCAGTGCCAAGCAAGCAACCCCATGTGGTCAAAGTGCAGAGGGCCAGCTGCTTGGTACAGGATCTGGAAGATATCCCAACTTACTACAGTGATTGTCAGCTTTCCCAGTGGCCCATCAGTTATGAAATATGCTTACTTACATTATGCCAAGCTGGACCAATATAAGTATGCAATAAACTACATACCTGGAGTTTAGCTTTAAGTACCATCAGACTTATATTGTCAAAAACATGCTTTAGCGATCCTGGCTGTATTGAAAACAATTAACTTCACATTTGCATCCTCATACATATTCCAATGTCGGTTTCAATCATTCCTCTGGCTGTGCTATAATACTGAAAGTTCTTATTTGAGATCTGAAGCTAAAGAAGCCTGGCATGCAATAAAATCTCTGAAAGGATTAAAAAAAAACCTGCCAGTCACAAGCAATAATATTCTCCCTTATATACTTCCATTGCAGTATGCAGCAGTGAAAGGAAAAATCTGGTTGCTATGGACAACAACATTCATTGACCATGACAGTCAGCCCCGCTGAACAAGTTGTGGCTACAGACAGTGTGCCTTATTCTTCTGGGTGACAGCACAGCCCATTAACCAGGAAGACATGACCGGCCTGTCGGGCCATGTAGGTTTCCTGCATTTGGTCTTTCTCTCTCACGACATGTGTGCAGTAAATATGCTGGCAATTTCCTTTCAGCATCCTTCCCTTGTCCCTCTTCTACCTCAAACACCCACCCTACTCTTTTACCAAATCAATTAAACTGAGTTAAAGGGGAATTTGCAGTAAACAATCTCCCTCCCCCCTCATCTACTCTCCCGAAGGAATGCAGGAAGCAACAAAGAGGGTCTTTGTAGGACCTAACTCACTGAACCAATGTCCCCCCATTCTGCCTCCTGCCTGGGTCTTCCTTTTCTTCCCTGCCAACTTTACCGGGAAGGATACACAGGGCAGGAATGTGCACAGTCAGCACAAGCTCCAGAGAACAAACTCTTATCAGCTGTTCATTGGGATGAAAGCTTGCCTCTTTCTTCATGTTTTCTAGTAGAGACAGCTGTCACACCTACAGAATTAAATATGCCACACTTTAAATAATGACATCAGAAATGAAAGCTTAAAGCAGAACTAAACCCATCGATTTAACAATTTCCAAAAAAAGTAGTAACTGATCACCTGTGCAGCAGTATAGCAATTGCAGATCAAACAGAGACTAAGATGGCAGCTTCCTTAGCTGTAAGGCCCCTTTCACAACAGCAGACCCATCAGATCCACCTGTCCGTTTTTCAGGCGGACCTGATCAGACCACCCATTGTTCTCTATGGGGCGGTGGATGTCAGTGGACATGTGCCCGCTGTCACCTCCTGGCATCTGATCCGATCTTGTTCGCTAAAAACAGACGGATGGGGATACATTCACCATTAGGGTTGCCACATCATCCCTTTAATCCAGGACACATGGATTACACAGGTTCTGAGCCTAATTTAATGCAGATAGGTCACCAAGTGAGTTTAATTACCACCTTAATCAGCCACAGATCCTGTCTAATTAATATGTGTCCTGGATTAAAAGGATGATGTGGCAACCCTATTCGCCATCCATCCGGCGGATCAGATGGAAACAGACATGCAGTCTGTTTCCATCTGACCGTCCCATAAAGAGCAGGGGGCTGCGTCCGTGGACATGTTATCCATCTACTCAGTAGGGATCAGCGGAGAGATCCCCCCGCTGAGTGGGCGGATCCGCTTAGACCAGTGGTTCTCAACTCCTGTCCTCGGGACCCACTAACAGGCCAGGTTTGCAGGATAACTGAAATACATCACAGGTGATATCATTTGCTTCTCAGTGATTGCAGTATTCTAGTCTGCATCTCCCCAAGGTAATACTTAAAATCTGGCCTGTTGGTGGGCCCTGAGGACCAGAGTTGAGAACCACTGGCTTAGACGGATTCTGCCCCATGTGAAAGAGGCCTTACAGATAGGAGGGTTTAGTGCCACTTTAAGTTAGCAACGTACCCACGTCTAAAGACTACAGCAGTACCCATCTACACCATACATTTTGGGGTAGTGGCTAGGAACATCACTTGTATTCACCCCCCACCACCACCCACACCAGATTTGTTCATGACCTCACCACTCCTCTACAGTTAAGGGGGCCTGTGTCCACAGGCTTTTGTCCGCTTCAAGCAGGTTTTGCTTTCCCATGTCCTATGTAAGACATGCAAAACCCACTTGAAGCATGTAAAATGCATGTAAGGAGAACATCAACTGCAGGTCAAATGCACCTGTCAGTGGATTCTGACTGGTCTCAAAAGCATCTCTGTTGCCGTTGACAGAAGTCCAAAGCCTGTTGATGCAGGCCCTAAATTATCTGGCACACTAGCGTCTCAAGAACAGAAATGGCTCTAATATATATTATGTGTCAGTCACACTAGACAGGCACACTAGTGCAGCAGAGATGTCCACAATCTTATTTTACAATAAGGGACAAAGTTAGATGAAAGCAGGACATCAGCTAACAACATTCTAATTCAGGGGTCTTCAAACTTCCTAAACAAAGGGCCAGTTTACTGTCCTTCAGACTTTAGGGGGGCCAGACTTGGGCCGCGGGAGTAGAAAACACCCAATCGCTGATTTTAGCGGGAGGAATAGTGCCCCATTGGTGGTATCTGTGGGAATAATAGGGCCCCATTGTTGGTATCTGTGGGAGGAATGGTGCCCCATCTATGGTGTCAGGGGATGGAAAAGTGCCTCAAGGGCCAGATAAAGGCAAGCAAAGGGCCACATCTGGCCTCCAGGCTGCAGTTTGGAGACCACCTTTCTAGTGGATTAAACTATAATACATGTACATTAATTTTAAATACTATATTTAATTACAACAGATGTAAACCCAATCACTAAAATCACATAGAAGAATATGTTAACCATTTCCTGCCCAGCCCCACTGTGCCTTTATTGGGTCCGTACTCCTGGAAGGTAGGAAGGATCAGACAATCCTGTAACCACTGTAAGTAAGGCTGGGTTCACACCATTGCGAATTGGATGCGGGGAATTCGCAATAGCAGAGATTTTGACCAGTTCTCTATGGAGCCGGTTCACATATCTCCGCAGCAGGTCTAGTGCTTTTTTCACAAAAACGCTGTGCGACTTTTGGTCCGTTTCAGGTCCGAATTCAGCCCAAAGCTCGGGCTGAGATCAGACCTGAAACGGTGAACCAGGACGCGCACCGGACCCCTGCTGTGAGCCGCATGCGGTTCATATGTGAACCCAGCCTGACTGTCAGAATGGTCATATGATCAGCTAGTCCTGCCGACTCCTGATCAGTAGTATGGACCAAGAGCTGTCTTTGACAGCTCAATCATTGTGCTGGGAGTGTGCAGTGAGCACTCTCAGCACAGAAAGCTCTGCTGCCCATGGGTGCATGTGTGCAATGTGTGACCACCCTCTTTGCTGACGCACATATGTGTTACCCCTAAAGTTACGTTAAAGTCATGCATTTGCAGTGTGTTTGCCAGGCATTATTTAAGAATTTTTTTTATTGAGTTGTATGTACATGTGTTTGTGGTGCGTTTCGGTATGTTTACATGCAAAAAAAATGCAGCGTATTGTACTTTTTTTTTTTTTTAATGCACATAAAAAAGCATTGTGATGGTGTAAACTAGGATAATTGGAGCACACTTTTTTTTGCATGTGTTCATACTGAGTTTAAAAATGCATTTGACTGCATTAGGTGTAAACAAGCCCTAAATCTATAGCTTTCGTTGAAATAATCCCTGGAGATCCTGCCATGAAGTACCTTGCTAAGGAACTGGGGTGACAGCACTATCCATGTCTCTCAATTATTTTGTTTTGTGTTGTCACCCTGTCACATGGAGACTACAAGGGGCCCAACCATGGTCACCATCAGGAAGCCAATCCTAAAAAATGGCAGGCAGTCATCGCTAGAGAAAGTGTATGAAAAGTGTCTGCAGTAGATCAGCAGTGCTGATATGCAACATAGGATAAAAAAAAAAAAGTAAAAATAATATTATGTTTTTCAAAAATTCCTTGTTTAATGATACACAGAACTTTAGCAAATGAAATGCCATTCAGCCTTTACATCTACTTTAAGTTGTTGGACCCAGGCTCCCATCTGACATCAGTCTGAAGATAAAAGAAAGAAATAACAGGATTTCACAAAGACTGATGTTTTTTATTAGCTGAGGATTGCAGGTTAGGGACATTGGGGGAACAGAACAATATTATCTCCTGAAAACAAAGGGTGTCTCTGCTAATAGTGTACAGCTGGCAATCCTACTGTGCAAACAAGAACTGCTTCTACTCCCACCACTGATGGCTGGCTTTGCAACGTGTACAAGTAGAATGCCAGACCATTATGGCTTGTTGAGACCAGACTGCATGCTAAAACACTTGCGCGCTAATGTGCGTTGCGAAGGACTGGGGGCGGAGCAATGCAATGCATCAATACAGCGTAACGCGCTGTTTACTTTTTTTATTTTGTTTTTAACTGTAGTGAAGTTCATTCCAGTCTATGTGACGCAGTGTGTTGCAACATACTACGCTGCAGTGATGTGATGCCATGCACTCCACTGTGTAAAATTGCACATATGCTGCACCTCAATGTGGTATTATGGGTGAACATGGCACATAGTAAACAACTGCTGTCCGTGTGCCCTTGCATTGAGCTTGCATTGGTCTATGCAGATCAATGCAGCTCAATGAATACAGTGTGAACGAGCACTTGCAAGTCTCTGGGGAAGATTTGCTAAAACTGGAGCACTCAGAATCTGGTGCAGCTGTGTATATGGTAGCCAATCACCTTGTTCAATTGAGCATTGGCAATAGAAACTAGTAGCTGATTGATTTCTATGCAGAGCTGCATCAGATTTTGCACGCTCCAGTTCTAGAAACCATCCCCCCTCTGGGTCCGTGTAGCCAATCCTAATAATTTGGTGGCCTCTTTAATGGCCAGTAAAACCATTTTCCTGTTCTCTCAAAACATTTTTATCTTTTTAATTTGGTAAGTAAATCATTTGTGAACTAATCAAAGAACAGAATACACAGTCTTTGACCCTCTATAATGCAAATAGGACGAAATTGGAAATTCATAGCAGCTGATAGCCCCTCAACATTCATGTTGAGGGGCTATCAGGACACACAATCAGGACACACAAAAGGACATTTCATTTGTCTTAATTCATGGCAGCAGAATGCAATGTTGTGTATTGTGATGCAACACTCTGAAAAAAGTATAGCATGTCCTACGGAACTGGAAGGCCTTGTCTATATATTAGGACTACATTTAGTTCCAATACATGTGGTATTAGCGCAAAGCAGCCCAATATATATGTGGTATGAAGGGGATCCTAATGCACCTCTTAGGTCCCTTGCACATGGGGCGGACTCTGATTAGGTCAGCAGGGAATTTGTCCACTGATCTCCTGCTGATCAGAGCAGAGCGGGGAGATGATAGGTCTGTGTCGCTCATCTTATGCTGAGTGGACATGGACAGACCCTCCTCTGCTCTATGAGTGACCGATGTCCATTTACACCTGGCTACCTCCGATCTGGTCCACCCATAGGGAGAGGGACTTATCCCCTTCTGTTTTTTTGGGCAGGCTGGATCGGATGGGAGGTAGGCAGGTGTAATTGGACACAATTCTGTTTACACCTACTGGTCCATAGGGGTGATTGGAGGGTTCAAAAAACTGACAGGCAGACTTGATCATGTGAAAGGGGCCTTATTCACCAGCGCTTCACCCAACACCAGGATCAGACATCCAACTAGGGTTGCCACATCATCCCTTTAATCAAGGACACATATGAATTACACAGGATCTGTGGCTGATTAAGATGGTAATTAAACTCACTTGGTGTCTTATCTGCATTAAATCAGCCACAGAACCTGTGTAATTCATATGTGTCCTGGATTAAAGGGATGATGTGGCAACCCTACATCCAACACATAAGCCTCGTACACATGTTTTGACGGTCGTACGAATGAACGGACCAAATCGTATGTTGGCTGTTGTATCTAGCATACTGACATGCACTACACGATCGTACGACCAAGCTGAACGTAGTGTCTTGTTATGAAGTCCAGGCATCCTCAAACTACGGCCCTCCAGCTGTTGCGGAACTACACATCCCATGAGGCATTGTAAAACTCTGACATTCACTGACATGACTAGGTATGATGGGAATTGTAGTTCCTGAACAACTGGAGGGCCATAGTTTGAGGACCCCTATGAACATATAAAGAGAAAGTTCAGGTGCATGTAATTTGTGTCTGGCCGTTCCTGACTTCTGAGCATGCTTGTTTTGCACAATACAACTTGTTGGACCAACTTCTCTGTACAAATGATACAACGGTCGTATGACCGCTTGTTGGTACTACCAAGTTTTCTAGTCTGTTCATACAACTTCTGTTGTACGACCGTCGTATGTCGGCTGTTCTAATCGCGCGTACTAACGATCAATTTCGCATACAACTGTCGTAATTTGTGTCTGGACCGTAGGGGAGTGCCATTTTCTGGTGGAACAAAGGATCCGGTGAGTATAAGCTTTCTCCTCACCCCTAGACAAAACAAGCAGTTAACCCGTACAGTGCGGGTACAGCCCCACTGCATGGGAAAACTTTTATTCTTTTGCCCGGAGTTGGGCTTTAAAAAAGTTTACTATGGCTGACAGATTGACTTTAGCATGAGGCTCTGACTTTGTAAGCACAGTCCTAGCACAGGCGTCTGGAGCAGACTAGGATTCAATTTCAACTGAAAATTGCTATGATAAACAGGGCCAAGTTAGATATAATCTGACACAGGGGGTAACACAACAGGCTAATCAATCATGATTTGACGTCATTGTGACATACTGACATGAAAGTCATATTTTGAGACTCTTAGCATAACAACTCCAGCTATGGTATTTATTTAAACACTGCACAGCATTAACGCGGTTTTCATGGACAGCTGACACTGGTGCTGAAGAATTCCAGCGCAGGGTGGGTTAAATTCCTAGAATGATAAACGAAGTAAGATGTTGAAACTATGTCTGGAACAGAGAGGGTTAAACTGGACACAACTGCAGCAAACCCTTCTTCGATGGGTCCTGGTCTGTTTGAGATCTTTGTAGATGTTTGTTTCTTAGCAGGGTGCCAACCCTAGAAACACTACACCGCCAGCCGTTGTCAGTTTGTGACATTTCATATATGTTAGTATTTGTTTCATGGTAATCATGCAGAGTTTCGTTAAAGCCTATCTAATCCCAAACAAAAATGTAGTATATTACAGTTTACCAGTCCTTGTGGTGGCTGCATTTGTTTTCCATTTTTTAGGCTTTTTTCACAATTCTCACTTTGTAATCCTATCAGTATTACACTTCCTGTCCTATGGTGACAGCATTTACTCACCCTTCTGTATCAGGACAACAGAAACAGAACAGGACTACAGGACTCCACCCCTCATAGATGGGTGGGAGTCCTGTAGTCTTTAGAGATAACTAGTAACTGATAATAACTCAGCACAAGAAGTTATCGGCTCACTAGATTTGCAATATGATCAAGATGTATTTTTTTGCACTTTTTAGATATAATAATACACTTTCAGTGGTACAGTAAAACCTTGGATTGAGAGTAACTTGGTTTGAGAGTGTTTTGCAAGACAAGCAACATTTTTTTTATAAATTTTGACTTGATAAATGAGCGATGTCTTGATATACAAGTAGAGTCACATCACAACTGAGTATAAAAGAGAAGAGAAGCGCCTCACAGTGTAGCAATATGGTTACATTTAATGAAGATACCGTATATACTCGAGTATAAGCCGAATTTTTCAGCACATTTTTTGTGCTGAAAAAGACCCCCCTCGGCTTATACTCGAGTCAGTGTCTGTGGGTGATCAGTAGATTCACATTAAACAGAGCCGTGCTGCTTCTTAGAGCCGTTCTGTGCTTTGTAAGTGTGATTAAACACATTGGAATGTAGAGAATGCTGAGAGAGGTGTCAGATTCTCAGCTTGATGTCGGGAGGTGGGGGAGGTGGGCGGGACAAGCTGATGTTAGTTGTTCAGTCCCGCCTACCTCCTGATCTCCGTGAAGAGCTGCAGCTCTCTCTCTGCATTCTTTACATTCCAATGTGTTTAATCACACTTACACAGCACAGAACGGCTCTTAGAAGCAGCACAGCTCTGTTTAATGTGAATCTACCTTACTCATCCCTTGTGTGTTCTGGCTACAGTCTGTGTCCTGGCTAAAATCCCTGTGTCCTGGCTACAATACCTGTGTTCTGGCTACAGTGTGTGTCCTGGATAAAATCCCTGTGTCCTGGCTACAATGCCCGTGTTCTGGCTACAGTCTGTGTCCTGGATAAAATCCATGTGTCCTGGCTACAGTACCTGTGTTTTGGCTACAGTCTCTGTGTCCTGGATAAAATCCCTGTGTCCTGGCTACAATACCTGTGTTCTGGCTACAGTCTCTGTGTCCTGGCTACAATCCCTGAGTTCTGGCTCCCTGTCCCTGTGTTCTGGCTACAATTCCTGTGTTCTGGCTGCTGCATTTGCCCCCCTAGGCTTATACTCGGGTCAATAACTTTTCCCAGTTTTTTGTGGTAAAATTAGGTGCCTCGGCTTATATTCCGGTCGGCTTATACTCGAGTATATACGGTACAACATTTAGCAACTCATATTGTTGATGATTAAAAGAGGCACATCTAAGTATGCAAGCATCCGGGGTAAAGCTGTCCACATAGACCATCCTCCATACCACCATCAACGTCATCCCTTCCATGCTGCGTTCCACAAGCGATTCAAGCCTCCCTTTCAGATCGCTCTACTGCAGGGTAGTCTTCCTGGTCACGATTGCAGACTGACAGTGGTGAGAGCCGGCGGTGCTGAGGACGGTCTATGTGGACAGCTTTACCCCAGATGACTACATACTTAGATTTGCCTCTTTTAATCATCAACCATGTGAGTTGCTAAATTCTGTACCTTCATTAAATGTAACCATATTGTTACACTTAGAGGCACCTCTCTTCTCTGTAGCTCCTGCTGGATTTTTCTTCTAATACCCTTTTGGAGGCAGCCATTTGTGGATGGACATTTTATGGCTACACAACCTGGTCACATTGCTATAATCTTTTTATATGGTCTATAAACTAAAGGACTTATGAATAAATGGTTGTGGAACGAATCATCTGAGTTTCCATTATTTCTTATGGGGAAATTCGCTTTGATATATGATTGCTTTGGATTACAAGCATGTTTTCGGAACAATTTATGCTCGCAATCCAAGGTTTTACTGTATATTTAACAGACCAAAAGGGCATTGTTAAAATCTGCATACCCTTTATCCCACTCTGGGAGACACCACCTCTTGACCATCTGTGCAACGTTAAACACACACCTCTGGCTCCGAAGATGAAGCCATTCAGTCGGATGTCATTCATGGGTAGGTAAGTAATTAGAAGTAGTAAGTAAAAGTAGTAAAAAGTACAGTAAGAAGTGGTAACGTACATAAGACACATAAGTGTTTAATTTCCCATACGTCTAAAATTGTTACGGGAAAACCAGACAATTTATATGTCATTTTGGAACCTAACGCTCGTATTTAACAAGGCTTTTGTACGAACATTAGGTTTCGTTA
>BLSH010246063.1:2071805-2085613 GCA_018402905.1 Glandirana rugosa | reverse complement strand
TGTATGGAAGGTTGAAAGACTCTACTCTTTCTCCCTGTGGAAAATGAAAAGATATAATAAAATATTTACAAAAATGTGAGGGGTGTACTCACTTTTGTGAGATACTGTATGTACAGGACTCTCTATCTAACAAAGGGTTAATGATTTCAAGGCTCGGGTAGTGCATTGTATGTTAATGCACTGTCTTTCAGTCTATCCCTCCAGTCTGTCCCTTGTCTCCACATTGCCATCTAGTCAAAGCAATATAAACTGCCTATAGTGTCCTTTGTATAATCCTGTTCCAAAGAAACAAAATAACTGCATACCACCCAACAAGGGAATAAGGGACATCTATTAGGAAAAGTATATAGGCATATACACTTTTTAAAAGATCAATAGTGCATTTTATATACAACTATATAGATCAGACCAAAATGAGGGACAAATGAGGAGGAAAGAAGGACTTTGTTCCAAATCAGGGACAGTCCCGCGAAATCAGGGACAGTTGGGATCTATGTAACTGGGGGCATTGCAGCAGTGTATCCTTTTACCCATGCACTGTGTGCTGAAAGGTGTCCCTCTTTCTCATCTCAGAAAGTTGGAAGGTATGTGCTATCCTTGAATGGGAGAGGTTATGTTGACTTGAGCAAGTAACAGCAAGAATGGAATGGGTGTTCATTTCCATCTTTATTTAGCTGCACCATGTAAGGCCTGTAAAGCCCAAGCCCAGTTCACACATTGTATACACATAGCACTAAAAAAGACTCTTATCATTCAAATGACTTATGCACCCCTTACTTGGAAAAAATTTACCCTGAACTCTACCACTAATATATTATTACAGCAAGCCTTAATACAAAGGCAATGACTTCACTGGAAACAATGCTGTTAATCCTCCCATCTGTTTACTTTACACAAAGGAAACGTCTTGTAGGTCTGGGTCTTTTTTATCCTGGCAATTTTGTAATTGTTTTAAGAAGATACAGATAGCCATAAATCAACTGCCTTCATAGTTATGCAGAAACAGGAAACACGGACAGTGCCCTGCAAAGCATGGACATTATATTGTTCCGTTATTTATTACACAAGCTTTACACACTTAATCCACAAACTTCTGAACCCTAGCAGCACTTGGCCAGATAAATTTAGCTACCGTCTCCAACTTGCCATTTTTTCTATAAATACCCTAGGACAATACAAACCTTCCCAAGTACTTGGGCAAACATTTACATTGTTCTCATAAATTTGAATTGTCAACCTTCAGATGACTGTTTTGATTTATTGCAGTTCATGTGCAACCTTCACACTGATTGTAGGCCGTGCACACATTGGTGCTAGATAAAGAAAGACACCCGATGCTTGTGTAAACCTTTGGTCATTGGCACCTGCGTCAGACATAACTGGGTACTAAAGATCAAAAAATTAATAAAAATGCATCACTGGGCTGAGCGATCATTTTACTGCGACAAAATATTTAAAGGTGATCTCCAGGAAGATATAAAAAATGTAAATGAATGGACTTCTGTATTCACTAATAAATAATTTAAATGATTTTTAATGCAACTAAGTGCAAGAATGGTATTAGCCAGGGCTGCTGTTAAAAATCACAGGGCCCCATACAGCCTATTTGACAGGGCCTCCCCGACCGAAAGTGACTGAGGACATAGATTTACCACTCCCTTTCTCTGCAAACTCAGCTGCACAGATGAATGAATAGGAAGCACACTCAGGCTTCCTGCTTATTCACAAACTGAAGCATAGTAACTACATTTTACTATTCTTCAGTGATGAATGGACACAGGAGTGATTGTTACTGATCTCTCACTGTGTTCATTCAGGAAAGGAAGGGGCCAGAAAATGACATGACTGGCCCGTTCCCTCACTCTCCATCCTGAAACATCCCCCTGTGTGCCTGCAGCAACTGTCGGTGGGAGAGGAGAGGAGGGAAGCTGGAAGTGCTGCGGGGTAAAGGGGCACACAGGGGAGCCTGGACAGCAGCTGGAAGGGACTCATGTGCTAGAACCAATCTCCCCTGCAATGCAGCTGGAAGAAAAAAGAGGAGGAGAAGCTAACTGCGCTGCAGGGGGAGGCAGAAGAGAATTGGTGTCTGCAATAAAACAGTACAGCCAGCTCTCTTGCTCGTCAGATGCCCAGTACAGGAGGGCTGGCTGTACTGCCTTACCAGTGGCCCTGGTATTAGATTCTTATAATGTCCTATACAACAGTACTCAGACTCAGACAGGGAAAGTGAGGAGCATGACTGGGAGCCAGTCAGGTGTGCTGCATGTAAATGTATTGATTAAGAACATGCTGATAGGAGGAGAGAGGTAAGTGAGCAGAAGGATGACTTCATCAGTCTCCTGATATCTATTCAGCAAGCTGGGGGAGAAGAAAAGACACCACTCTATTCCCTATTGGTAGGCTGTGTCATCAGTCTGGCAGTACTGTAACTAATGTAGAAAAAATGGCGGTGCATATCACATCTACCGCGCCAACTTGTTCTGCTCCCCTGCCCGGTGGGACATGGGGGGAGCACAAGACAGGTTGTGAAATGAGGGTACCATCCAGCAGAAAGAGGGACATTTGGTAACTATGCATTACCTCACCCCATCCTTTAATAAATCAGGCTCCTTACGTGCATTGAGCCATTCAGTTCATTACATTTTTTCTGCTTTGAGCAGTATGGGGTGCCCACAGAGCATTAAGAAACACAAGCTAAGGGTTTCCTTCCAGACAATGTTCCGTATCCCTAAAAGAGGCCAGTTATGTCAGTTACAGTGGTGGCTGGTGAAATTTTAGGATGGGGGGGTGCCAGACCCCGACCTTCCTTTTTGACCCCTCCCACTTTTCATAAGGGCTCACAGCACTTACCCAGGCTGTGGAGAGAGAGAGGGTCCTCCTGTGTCTCTCCTCCACACTTAGCAGTGTGGGCAGCAGCAGTGGTGGACGGAGGTGTCCGCACCTCATGCTCCCTTCCTTGCCAGTTGCCAAAGTGCCGCTAGCCATCCAATAGGATCACCTGCCGCTTTGGCCAATCAGGAAACAGGTCTCACAGACCTGTCTCCTGATTGGCGGGGAGGCACTGCAGTGTGAGAATAGCAAAAATTAATTTGCTATGGTCATACAATTTGAAGCCTATCAGAGCCTCTGGCTCTAATCAGGTGCTTAAAAAAAAAAACCCTCCCGCCCCCACCATAGGAATCCTTACACCCGGCATCCTGAAAGGGGTCGGGCGCATGGATAGGACAGAGGCGGCAGGGACAGGGGGGCGGCGCCATGCAACGTTAAAGCAGGGGCCGCACCTGGTTAGTTAGGTGCAAACAGGTATGCTCGCTTAGACAGACTGACTGGTGACCAGTACACACTTGCACAGTTAGCTAATATCAGTTTGTAGCTTTATGTGTAAAGGGAAACCCAGGGGCAAAAGCCATCATTTAAATGTTTTCCTCAATAGCTCCAAAGGATATAAATCAACTTTGTGTTCACTAAATGCCTTTTGCATACCCAGATATTACCACGTAAAAGTAGCAGCCATCATAACTGTGCTGTACATAGCCTGTGCAAAGAACAGAGCTGTGGGAGGGACCCAGCAGGTCCATACACTACAGCAGGGGTAGGGAACCTGCGGCTCTCCAGCTGTTGTAGAACTACATTTCCCATCATGCTTCTGGGAGTAATTGTATCCAGCAGCCTTGCAATGCCTCATGGGAAATGTAGTTCTACAACAGCTGGAGAGCCGCAGGTTGCCTACCCCTGCACTACAGGCTGCCTGTAGAAAACTACATCAGGGGGCGGAGACAAGACCAGTCACCTTGCATAAGAAGAGAGAGCAGCAGTGACCGGTCTTTATTACTAGAAGCTACTGCACAGAGGAAAGGCCTCACACAGGATTACTGCACAGATCTGGAAGAAATACGCAAATCACACCAAGATTCAAGTAAGAATACACATGACTCTGTCTATATTGTCTATAGCAATAATATTTCATTCTACCTACAATTCTAGTGATGATTTGGAAATAAACAGGAGAAGCTGAATGGTTGCTATGGGCAACATAGACACTTCTATTTTTAGTGACTTCTCATCCATGACACCCCCAGTGCTCTCTGTAACAGTTAAAATCTTTCACAACAAACCCCATGACGTAGAACTCTTAGCGCTGCCCAAAAGACAAGAGCACAAAAATGCAGCATAACAATAAAAAGCACAATTATAAATCCTAGAATAATAAAAAATATATATATCAGTGCTGAAACCTGCGTGAGCAGCATACAGATGTTTTTCACTTGGCAACATCTGCTAACATGCACTTATTAAAATACAGACTATACCTATAAGCACTTAGAAGAATTATACAGTTCTGAGCAGAAGTGAGTGACTTCAGGTTTAAATAAACAGGACCGGGTCCCAGTAGGCCTGAAATTACTTCCTTAAATCAATACCTGTGATGCAAAGCAAAATCCATTGAGAATTTCAGAATAATATATGTGACCCAGTAAAAATGTAAATAAACTCATTTAAATTTGGCTTAAACTGAGTAAATGATGTCTAGAGCTACGTGTTTGCAAATGGGAAAGTTAAATAGTACATTCAGGTTTAGTAATCCAAAACATACTGTGTGTTTTACTAAAGTTAAAGTGGCTATAAAGGCTGATGGCTTTTTACCTTAATCCATTTTCTGCATTAAGATAAACTTCTATTGTCAGCCCACCCACATGTTATTAAAACACGCACACTTTACCGACCCTTACATATATTGTTCTTAGACTATCTGTGGGGCTATAACTACAGTACAGAACTTTCTGCACATAGATTCCCAGATCCACCCACCTTTCAATACTATGACAAGAGAGCCTCTTTTCTGTTCTATATTATGGAGAAAGCAGCAGGGAGAAGGAGATACCAAGGCAGGTGTAGGGTCAAGGAAGTCTAAAAGTTTAAAAAGCCAGAGGGAAAACCTTTCCAACTTTCTGAAACAAGAAATATGAACACCCTTAGACCCAACGATTTGGGGAAAATAAAATTCTTTGCTAAAACTCTTCATGCTTTAATTATTTTAAGCGGAAAGGAAAAACAGAAAGTCCATCGGTACTTCAAAAAACAGGTTTTAGGGCATTTATAGACATCTGTAATGATGGACATCAGTAAGAACAAAATGTTCTAATAAAATGGCTTTTCATTAAATTTGAAGAGATAAACCCATATCACACCGGCCATTTTGTAGTAGAATTTTATTTCATCTACAGGAGTCCTTCTACTTTTGATAGGTTTGTTATTGAGAGGTCTATGTCACACAAATTCCAAGTGATTTTTTTACTCAGTCTCTAAAGCCCCGTACACACGGTTCGACGATTGTATACAACAGGTCGTACTCACGACCGTTGTATGCGAAATCAATCGTTCGTATGCGCGATTTGAACAGTCGAACATACGACGGTCGTACAAGGGAGTTGTATAAGCAGACTAGAAAACTTGGTCGTACCAACAAGCTCTCATACAACCGTTGTATCGTGTGTACAGAGCAGTTGGTACAACAAAGTTGTATTGTGCAAAACACGCATGCTCCGAAGTCAGGAATGGCTGGATGCTAATTACATGCAGCTGAACGTTCTTCTGCAGTCGTACTATCGTGTAGTGCAGTCAGTATGCTACATACAACAGCCAACATACGATTTGCGACGATCGTACGTACGATCGTCGTCCCGTGTGTATGGGCACCATGGTTTTTATATGCTACATATAAACTTACTAAGGCAGCCTTTCTCAACCTTTTCAACACAGAGGAACCCTTGAAATAATTCTACCGGTCTTGGGGAACCCCTGCTAAAAATTACAATTCATGATACATTAGTGTGATGGTCAATGGGAAGAATGCTCCTTAGACTTGTGGTCATTGGGAAGAATTACCCCCTTACAGATAGCTAAAAAGATCAATGGTATCATTGGGAATTTATCTGAGAGGTAGAAATTGACCATTACTCAAGGAACCCCTAGCAACCTCTGGAGGAACCCTAGGGTTCCACGGAACCCTGGTTGAGAAACCCTGTACTAAGGTGACATAACCTTATATTTCAAAGGCAAACACTGAAGCAGCTGCTACGGTGAAAAATCTCTATTTTTCTTTCATACTATTTGAAAATTTGAAACAATGAAGCAAAAAGAGGTATGGTTATGGAACAATGGAGGACATGTTTTGGTCCAAAAGTTGGACTGTCACTTAGAATGTGGGGCAGTTTACATTTAGTATGAGCAAGTGAAAGGAGCTAATATGTCATGTCACATTCAATCCATTCAGTGATCACTCTGCATGCTTTATGTTATCATATGCAGAGTTTATCTCCAAAAGAACACCAATGCTGTCATAGTTCTTATTCAAGACAATCCAGAGCAAAAAAAGAACAGACACCATCTAGACTGTCATATGTTACCCTGCAAGGTCCCTATGGCTGTGTAAATGTAGTCATCATGATAAATGGCTCATGTATTCAGTTCTAACAATGTATTTTATTGAAATGGCAAAAGAATAAGCCACATTTTACCCTCAAAGGCAAAAGCTATATGTACGAGCCCTTGTGTGTTTCGTGTATGCATTGAATTAAAAAAAGGATTCTTTTCTGTTAAATGTACATTTCACACAAAACTTAAAGCAAGACTAAATCCTCCTACCCTTTTCAGCTATGGAAGCTGCCATCTTAGCCTCTGTTTGATCTGCATCTGCCATGGTAATGCACATGTGATCAGTTATGACTTCAGCCATTTGATGGTTTGACAGTTTGTTTGAAAGCGCAAGCAAATGTGACAAATAGCATTCCCGGCATTCCAGGAATGTAACTGTTCTTTGAAACTGTTAAATCTATGAGTTTAGTTCCGCTTTAACAGCGTGTAACTTAAACTCACTCCTTGGGCTCAACCTACTTACTGAGAGAAAATCCAAAATTTTGAATTGGCGGACAGGAAAAAAATATTTTCCAGTGGTTTGCAGTGACAACGTTGGCAAAACTTTCCCTTACTTTTGTTGTGTTTACAGGACATAACATGAAGGGTAATCTCCTTATGGGACACAGACAGAAGATAAAAAAAACTGACTTTTGGCTTTAGAAATATGATTAAATTGTCTTCCTGGAAATCTGTACCTGGATGCCAAGAAAGGTTAAAATATTATCCCCTTCATCCTTATTTTCTGAATATTCCTGATTATGTGCTGGTAAACAAGTGCAGTTGTGAGGTCTTTGGTTCCAGAGACTAGTACAAGCCTTTACAGTTTGACAGCCAGAGTCAAGTCCGATATGCACAGCTCTAATTTTTGACATGGGGGGCCCTTTGGCACCACCCAGCCTGACAAACTTCAATTGAAAATTTGAAGGAGCCATGTAGAAAACTGTCAGCCAAACAGTGACTGCATCCTATTAGGTGCAGAAACTGTTCAGGTATTCAAACAGCCATGGGTGCTGGTTGTGTGAATACAATAGCCAGCAGGGGATCTTAAAGAAATCGGTACTTGTATGGCTAGCCTAAAGCTGGCAGTACATTATTCATTTTGTTTTGTTCAGCCCAAAACAGATTACTCCTGCCAGGATATTGCATTCTGACAGCAGCACCTGCCACTGTCAGAACGACACGGAACAGTGGCTGCAGCCACTGATCAAGAAATGTTGTCCAGCAGGTCCCTTCGACAGAAGGCGATCAAACGATTAACTTCTGTTGAGCGGAGACAGCCTAACATATGGCTAGCTTTAGTTAGAAGAGGCTACAGACTTGATGAAGCAGAGGAAAAAAATCCAGTTCACTCAAACTACAATAGATTATATACAGTAAAACCAATGGAAAATACAGTGGATTTACTGACTTTTAGAAATATTTCTTGGACAGCATGAAGGGTTTACTGACCTTTAGCATAGCTTCTCAACTTAGTATTGCAGTAGTAGGTGGTCATCTTGAATGACAAAGCTAGCTAGGCCAGCGATTAACCCACTAAGGTCACAAAGCTCCAGGGTTCACACCGGGATACCATTCAATACTTCAGCTAACCTCTGTGGCTTTCCCTTTGAGGAACCTGAAGCTTAGTTCTAGAACATAATGAGAGAATTTCAGAACAAAGTAGCTTTGAAAAGTTCTCTTCCCTAACCTCACATGATTCATATTTGTGTTTCAGATAATTACAATAATCAGATCCTGTCAAACTTGAAGAGGTGCGGGGTAACTTTCCTCATGCACGTTGTTATTTCTGCAAATTCTGTAATTGGCTGGCTTTAAATTGTATTAGAATGTAGAAGAGAAAAGGCACAGTGTCCAGAATGGAGCTCCGGAGGGTTCCTATCCGGTGAAATAAAAGGAATTTTAGATCTCTGCAACTGCAAACAATTACCTGCACCCATAACCTATAGTTCATACTATCCTGAGTTAACATGAATGAATGTCAGTTAGGAGATCTGGATAATTCATTTCTTGTGTTCATGCTTAAAAAACCAGATTCAGTAATAAAAATAAGATCACTTGCCTGAAACACATGCATTGAAGTTTAGGGTTTCATCTAACACTTCCTTACAGTTTGTTTTCTCATTCCAAAAAAAATCCCCCAAAACTCAGAAATTAGTGAGGTTTAAGAAAGCCAAGGAGGTAACATTTTCAGAAACGGGGTCAGCAAATGGCAGCCTGCATATCTTTCCAGTACAGGTTTTCTTAGATCTGAAAAACCTAACTATTTGGCTGTCTGTGCTTTAGTATTTTCTGAGACACTGACGGGGTATGCAGAGAGCTCACATTAAAGCTCCATAACTGCATAGTATTTCCAGATCTGTACTGAAAACCTAGGGTCATTACAGCCAGGGAACTGGTATTTTCAGAAGAATGCAACACAGCCTCTATGCTTCGTCAGTAGTACTTTCTGTCAAAGTGTAACTATATTCAAAATGAAAAAAATACATCTATTACTTGCAGTCTGCCAATAGCATTAACATAGCATAGTTCATTTTTCCGAGTCCCCCCTTTATTACCTGTTCACCCTGCCAGTAAATCCTTTATTTTTCCTCTTTTAGTAACAGGCCGAGCTGTCCAGGAAAGTGGCAGCTCTGGTTAGAGGAGGCTCCAGCTTAGCTGCTAAATGTAAAATACCCAACTGTCCCTTGTGAAAAATGCACTATTTAACTACCAAAACTGCTATACAACACTAAAAATTGAATGCATGATCTAAATGATTGTATTTGCTAGTTTGGAAAGTTGGTGTAAAGGTAAAGTGGTGATGGAAAAAAGCATTTGTGGGTTTTACCAATAATTTCTGTGTATTAATTCTTTATTGTTCAAGTAAATGGGGCATAGCAGGAGGTATGTCCTTTGTCTACATGCTTTGTGCTAAACAATGTCTCTCTTTTTCATTTGAGAATATCTGGAGGTATATAAAAGGTCAGAGCAGGTGTCAATCAACCATGAGAACTGATTGAATTCAGAATAAAGAAAAGGGTGGCCATGGTTCTGTAGCATTGGTTGCTGGTTGCCACCCAATTAAAAAGGGCCTCAGAGAAAGCAGAAATCAGACTTTTTAACAGGTATTTATAAAACATTTAGTCACATGAGTAAAAAAATGCACACTATACTACACAATTACATTTACAAAGAAAACCGGTAACTTATTACCCAACTTTAAGCCATAGATGGATTGAAATTTGCAGGGACCAGAAAAGTTTTAATCCATGTATGGACAGGCTGGTTGTACAGAAGTAGATCTTTTGGTCGACTTCTGTACAAACAGCCTGTTGGGTTATTTTTGTTCACTTGAGCAATGCCTACAGCTATAGTCAGCAACACTGATCATTGTATTCTGACAGCGGGGGAAGTCTCCCCACTGTCAGAATACAACAGGGGAGGGGGTTCCCCTATCAACACCGAACCAATTTTTTTTTTTTTTTATTCAACCCAATAGCTGAATAAAAACAGAAATGCATCATCTATGGCCTGCCTTAGTATTTGGGTTTATATACATTCTGAAGTCCTTGTGTTCTGAGACATTCATGTGGACCTGAGAGCACCACATATATGATTTCTGTAGCAAAGATTGGCTCTACTGATTGTTATGTGAGTAACTAAAACATGCCAAACCTTGGTTGGAACTTTAAACCTGAGATGCCAGTATAGTAGGGCACCATTTTTATGGTTAAATAGGCTCTGTCAGAGTCTCTTGAATGCCCACCTCCAGGCCTACTTATACTCACTCTTGTTGTGCTTATTTGCCTCTCAGTTCCTCTATTGAAGCCAAGAGTCAAATCCACATTGGTTGGTGTCAGATCTTACACAGGGTAGGTAACATACTCTTAATTGGCCTGGTGATTGGTTGCTTAGGCCCTTGCACTACATCTTGTGAAGGGCTCATGTTCTCCGTCATAACTAAAAGCACCAGTGAGTGAGTGCTCCGATGGATGAGTGGAGAGTTGGTAAACATAAGTGGATTGGGGATGGACTTTCAAGTGAGTTTGCCAAGAGTTACTTAAGCGGTGACCATACATGCTGCGATACATGATCAATTTCTTTACCGATCAATCGCTTCAGATAGGAATAATCATCCTATAGTTAACCCATTCAACTGATACACCACACACAGGGAAATGGATTTCGATTGATAGTTAGGTGACACAATCGTAAGTTATTATTATACAGGATTTATATAGCGCCAGCAGTTTGCGCAGCGCTTTACAAAAATGAAGGCAGACAGTACAGTTACATCACAATTTGGTACAAGAGGAATCGGAGGGCCCTGCTCGTTAGAGCTTACAATCTAAGAATTGGCCATGCCTCTTTTTTCACCATGCAAACTCGTAATCTGATCAATCAAAATATGATAGGATTCACGACCACAGTTATGCATATGCAGTTGTTGATTTGAACTTTTGATTAAATCGCACATCAATCAGACAATAAAATCGAAGTATGGAAGGCTCATGACATCTGTATAGAGCAAGTCATAAAGTGGACATCTGAATAAATTCCTCTGGACTTGCAGCAATAGAGGAACTTTTATGCCTCTTCACTGGTTCTGGCTTGTTTATGTATTAGACGCATGTAAATAACGTAAATCAATTATTTGATATTCCTTTGATTTAAGTGTATGTTAAGCAGTTTAATATAATTAGTCACCCTAACTCTTCATTGGCATATGGGTCAGTTTTCAAAAATCATCTGACTGTCTGTAATTATCAAAGCTTTGAAACCAGTGATCAGCGAAAAACCTTGTGTAATATAAAAAAACACCTGTACACTGTGCAGGTTAAATACTACTCAAGTGAACACACTATGTAATAAAAGCAAGCACATCTGTTTTGCAAGTTATTTTGGTTATACTAGTCTGCCTTTCCATAGTAGCAATGAGGTTTTGGCCTTTTAGCATTAAAAGGGATAAGTCAAACGCAGCATAGCAAAATGTACATAGAATTCAGTCTACACAACAATATGCCTGTTATTTATAATGGCAGAGTTGTTTTATTCTCCAAGACAGCCTATAGATATTATGAGGTGGCTGAACATACAGGAATGATCCATAGCAGTGTTTCATTTAGACATTACGCTGCTTTAAGCGCACCTATATGATTATACCCTTGTGTCATGCTCCAGCTCTTGAGTCGTGATTATTGAACTCTACTGCTAGAATGTGCTGCTGGATGCCGCATGTGTTTCTTTGTTTTTATATAGAGAACTACTTTTGTACTTTACAGCCCACCAAACAAGAGAAAGAAGATACGGACTCACATTATCGAAAATATAAAGAGTCTTCACACTCTTCTCAACATCCCCTTTCCCCTCTTTTCCATACAATTCTCTTACTGGATTGAGCCACAAATGTCCAGTATGGTCAGAAGACAGAAAAAAATGTTGTCTGTATATTTTGAAATGTGGTGCTGTCCCCCTCCCTTTACCCTGCTGCTCCAGAAAATGTCCTGCTAATATAATTTAGGTATATACAGCCCAGGCTCAGGACAGGAAATCTCCTAAGCATTCCCCAAACGTGTAGGGTCACCTCTACCAACCAAGTTTATGTGAATTACTAAATCTGTACCATTTACTTTAGTATAGTCTAGTTACAATTTTGTCTCTACTTCTGGAGCTTGGAAGGCAAATAGGCTGATGTCCTAATCCAATAAAGCTGCCGGCATTCCCATGTAGAGCTAAATCATGCACAAGGCAAACTAGGTAGAACTTTGGAACCCAGTGGATGTTCAAGTGGTCCAGCCACAAATTTTGTGTTTCTGAAGCAAACCAGGGAGCTATCACAAGGTCAAAACTATGCTTCTCCCTGTCAGTTCTCAGTGAAGGATGCACTTGTAGGCAGTTGATGTCTTATGTGGCAGGTCATGCCAATGCAGGCTGTGCTGATAGGGTGGCTTCTCTACTTCTAAAGGGATGAGGAAGCCAAAGCTGCTAACCTTGCCTAGTGCCCCATTCTGACTTAATCCATCTCTGACTCCAAGGAGTTGCAACTCGCTTTACCTAAGAAGCAACATGTCAACTACCAATATTTTGTGTCCACACAGGACCTCTGTATCAATATTGAAACAGAAATGGCAACATGTAGCTTTCTAAGTAGAGTTTATTGGATTATATAGGGGGCAACAGCTGCAGTCTACGTTCTCAGTGACTGATTTTGCTGACAACGCTAGACTGGGACTAAATGGCATTTCTGTGCACACTATTGCCATTCAAATCTCAATGCCAGAGTAAAGTGTACATTTGTAATGAGGGAAGTAAATGATACATACACCCTCAATCATTTCTTCAATTTTTATTTAAAAAAAAAATTGTTGCCTAGCAGCCCAACTGAAGCTTTGGAGCCATTTTTGTTGTACAGAACGAAAACTGAAGAAAGGATTTCTCTGGCAGGGAAAGAGTGAAGAGCAAACTTCATTTCCTCACCGCACCTAGCCAGAAATGAAGATGAAATCACAACTTACCTACTGACGCAGTTATTAAGATTACAGTACTGAGTCATTCACAGATTAATGATAATTAGTCTTGAAGAGGTAGAAAAAAAAAACATACTAACTCATGCATGTTATGATGGCAAGAGTAAAGCCATTGACGTCAAAATATCTTAATTACACAGCCCTCTGTTAGTGGTGTCTCTCCTAATATTTTAATCATATAATGTAGCTTTAAATATAATAAAAGGAGTGTTCTTAGAATGCACTGAGCTGAGAGATTCCTATTTTCCTGGTTCCCAGAATGCCTTAGACTAAGGTACGCTCGATTCTGCCATTAAAGCAGGATTGTAGACAAAAAGCTACCATCAAATAATAATGATAATACAGTGTCACAGAGGCATAGCTAAAATACTAAAATGTAAACCTGGATATCTCCATAACTCATCAGAATGCAACACATGATAACATTGTCTGGGAACTGAGCCATTTTCAGATCTATGTGGTCTAACTGATGCGCTTTGACAGCAGCTGACTGACAGGTGTCATCTTTAGTACACATATGCAGCACTCACACTACAGAGTCTATTGACCTGTGGCTTCTCCCAAATGTAAAATCATAAAATCGATACGGAGACACTGTGACATAATAGTAATAATAAACTACCATCGAAAAACAGATGTTAGGACGAAATTACCGTCTTAGCTCGCATGGAATCAGATTCCGTAAGACCCTTGGTCCTTTTATCCTTAGAGAGTCGAGTCACGTAAGATTCTTGTGAGGAAAATAATATAAATTTCGATGTAATATACTAATTTTATAATCCTCTCTGTGGTGATTGTCTCCCGACACATTAATTCTATAAAACTGCAGTTACCGAAATGAGAACGGTAGTATTGTAC
This sequence comes from Glandirana rugosa, assembly GCA_018402905.1. Lineage (NCBI taxonomy): Eukaryota > Metazoa > Chordata > Amphibia > Anura > Ranidae > Glandirana > Glandirana rugosa. The sequence continues at coordinate 2,071,832 of BLSH010246063.1, read as the reverse complement.
GTACTCAATCATACAAAAAAAAAAGAT
>BLSH010246063.1:2054314-2067099 GCA_018402905.1 Glandirana rugosa | reverse complement strand
CTCTGATATGTTTTCTGTGTAATGTGTTACTAGGCTAATCCCTCTGAGGTTCTCCTGCCGGAACAGAACAGGCTAGCCAACTCCATTTAAAAGGTGGTATGTGCTGTTCTAGAAGACACAGAACTGCCTGTAATTATTCAATGAATTTCACCTTCTGTGACATATATCGATTACAGCTCTCTGTGGATATCTACACAAACAAAGGGATATCCTGACCAAGTTCTGAAGCTTGTAACATGTTCTGCATGCCAGATGAAGTCCCAGCCACGCAAACAGCAGTCTGCAATATGAGCCCAGACGAGCAGGACATTCTGCCCAAGAATGGATAACTCAGACCCAGGACATGATATACTACAGCAAGTTAAGTTTACAACATGCCAGAAAACCTGTGTGCACTTTACTACAATGGGGTGGACTCCCAGCTTCTCTTAGCCATAGAGATGCTTAAAGTAAGAAAGTACAGAGACAACTGATACCACATTGATCAACTGCCTCATAATCAATTATAGCTTTGTACTTGTGGGATATTTTGCTGTTGGATCTGATGTACTCATTTACTCCAACAACAATTTAAGCCAAAAAAATTACTGAATGGTATAGCTCAGGCCATATAGTGTCCAGGTTTTGTTCTAATGTATTGCTGGCACTGACTTGCATTGTGTTATTTAAACTGTAAGTTGAGGTGAGTGTTATCCAAGTCTTTCTTGGAAGAATTTGCATTTATGTTACAAATACACTTCCACTGCCGGATCTCATTAAACATATGATGTAATAATTTAATATTCCTGTGAGGTCTCTGGAAAGCTAGGGGCACAAAACAATAAAAGTCTTTGACAAGCCTGATTTAGAGTTATAAAATTACCAAGTGTATACATTATGGGGATGATTTACTAACAGTGTAATCTTTACTCCCAGAACAGTATTCAAAACCAATAAAGGGAGAAGACATTCTTTTATTTGTCTATAATCCATCAGGAAACATAGACCTGCTCAAGTGTTGTAATACATGCTTTGTAATATATGAAAAAGTAGACTCCAATCCAACTGCCAAACCATATCGCTCTCATTTTTGAGAATTAGGGTGCTTGGTTTGAATCCCAAACTGTATAATACCTGCATGGAGTTTGCATGTTCTCCCTATGCTTGTGTGGGTTTCCTCTGTGTACTTTGGTTTACTCCTACACTCCAAAGATATATTGCTTGTGTAAGTATGGGACCTTAAATTGTAAGCCCTTTGAGGGCAGAGGCTGATTTGAAGTACAGTATGTAAAGCACTGCTTAAATTGCTGGCACTATATAAATACCTGTAATAAATAAATATACACATTTTGCCAGTCAGAACAGCCTCACCATATGTCAAACTGACATTATAGCTTGTCCATGTTGATGTAATGAAATTACTGGACTGTTTTTATCTGACCATAAAACAAGTGAAATGCGTTGGTGGGCAAACAATTTTGAGCTTAAAAGTGTATCTCTAAGCAAAATCTTTTTATATAGAATGGGCTAAGGTTAGACCCTCAAGTTGTAATTGCTATCTGTGTCCCCAAGGAGATAAAGATTCATCCCTCTATTTATAATAAATGTTAGAGCTGTCTCCAGAGAAAGAGGTACAGGCAAATCTTACAATAGGAACATCCATTGTATTCTGAGGACAACTGTCTGAGATGGGAATTCCCCTCACTTGCCTCACCTGGGAGATTTATTTTAACTTCCTGTTCCTAAAAGGAAGTGAAGTGAAATTTCCCCAGTGGTACACAGACAGCAAACAAATCCTTCCCTACTCTATCCAAAACTAAAAAAAAAAAAAAAAGAGGTTAAGTTCATATATATATATATATATATATATATATATATATATATATACATATACATACACACTTTAGGGGATATGGTTTTCAGTGCCCAATTAAAGCATGCATTCACATTTCATACACTAAAGATAAATTTGCAGAGAGTCTGTTATGGCAGATAACGGTGCACAATTTCAGCTGGAATTACATGTTATTGGCTCCTGTCTACATTGGCTCTGTATTGTGCATGTATGAATGTATGAATGTGAGTTAGCGGTTTTGGAACGTAAGCTGCTTGAGGGCAGGGACTGATGTGAATGTACAATGTATATGTAAAGTGCTGCGTAAATTGATGGCGCTATATAAGTACCTGTAATAAATAATAAATAAATACAACAAGAGTCCACTCTTGGGTTATATTGTTATGTGTATCAGCTCAGAAAAAGCTCTTTTAAGTCATCACAGGGGATGTAAGTTGGGAGCCTATCCCCCGAAAACAACCAACAGCTTCAACCGGTCCATACATTGAACCCCATAACTTTACCACAGGTCACAAATAAAATACCCAAAGAACACTCTGACCTATATACATGAATCCCTGATACATTTTTAGGGCTTGTTTCTCTATTAGAAATTATCTGCATTCAGTCCACTCTTCAGAGAGTGCTAGTATGAACAAGTCTTTAAGGCGTGTCTATTGTCAAAACATTTTTTTTTTTATTTTGGATAGAGTGGGAATTGGTAAAACCTCCATCATTGTTTTGCTGTCCCATTGAGAAGAATTCCTTGCTTCCCGTCCCGAAGACACAACAGGAAGCAAGAAGAAATCTCTGCAAAATGATAGAACATCCCCTAGACAGCTACCAAGGGAACAAGTGTCTAAGAGGGTAAGGTTGGAAATTTTGCCCTTCACTTCCTGTCTCAGTGACAACCCAAAAATTCTGAGATTCCCATAACTTTATGTCACTGTGACAATGGTCACTGAAGCAAATAGAGTGAATCTCTCCAGCAGAGACACAGACAGCAATAAAATCTGTAAAAGCTTCTAATCCTTCTCCACTCTATCCAAAACTAAAAAAAAAAAATATTGGCTAGACTTCTATTTTAAGTAGCTAAGAGCATAGCAACACTCTTATGTGATTAAAGCAAGGGTGTCTTTATCCAGATTTTATAGATATTCTAGATACACTTTAATTTGTAGCTAAAGATTATCATCAAACCCTCTTAAAGATTACCCATCTTTAAGACCATGTTTCACTGAATTATAATTTATGGACATCAGTGAGGCACAAAATGCCCTATGCCACTGCAATGGCAGTGCTTTCAAATGTACAATGCTTCAATAAGCAAAATATTTGCACCGCTACAACTGGTCGGGTCAACAACTGGCCGGGTCTAAGCAGACAGGACTGTTATTCTGTCTTGGGGACGTTTGTGAAGCTACATTCCTACACATTCCATTGGATACACAGCGCTGGAGGTGGTAAAGTGAACATAACTGGCCCTGAGTATTATATTTCAGCCTAGAAGTATGTGTAAGCTAGTAACTATGCATACACTATACATAACATTACAACGCAGATGCCAAGATAATAACCCAGGAAAGTTAAATTACTTTGCTTGCGGTGTTCTGCAAACACATCCAAATGCATGTTGTAAATTCTAATCTAAACTAGGGAAACTGTTATTTTGAGCCCAGTGCTAAGCAGATGCTTACAGAGCAATGTATCCAGTACTCTCAGGACCGTGGTGGAATATAGGTACTGGAGTCACTCCAGACTTGCTTGACTGGCGCAGAGTTTAAGAAAGTTATTCTGTGTCATTGAACCTTTAAGGACAGCAGGGAGAAGCACAGAATGCACATAAAAGGTTAAGCTACATAATGTACATGTGTGTTTAATGCAGATGCCCATCTAATGACTTTGTGAATCTTGGTGCATCTTTTCCTGAGTTTTACAAAGCATTGAAACTAATGAAGACAGCATCACCAATATGACGTACAATGTTTGTAGACCCTAACAATGAATTTTGTCTACTGCAAATCACCTCCAACCTATGAGATCGGAGGTGCCCTGTAGTCCGTCTTAGGGTGACAACACTGCACCTACATAGACACTGTGTAGCAGGAAAGAGTTGTCACTCTAGAACTGTATTCCCAGGTTAAAAAAAAAAGCCTTTAAGAAGGAACCTAATGCAGCTACCCTAATCTAACAATTAGTAAACTGCATATAACATTTGTGCTATAGGGCAAAAATATATTTTAAGACAGTAGTGTTTGTTATAGAATAGCTCAGATGTACATTTCACCGAGCTTCCTTCTGTACTGAGCCCAGGGAAGAATTTTTAGTAGTGGAGCTGGTATGTACACAACCTTTGGTGCCCAAAGAAGTCCCCACTTTCTAGGGTCACCTCTTTTGCACAGAGCATTTTTTGTTATTGGTCCATACCCAATTTAGAGTATTGTGACAAATAATCTTTAATAGATGCCAGTATGTTTAATGATGATGCAGAAAAAAAAGTGTGTCTCAAAATCCTAAAGATAAAAGGAATAAAGCCTCCTCTTTGCCTCTGCTTCTTACTGTGCCTAATATTAAATCTAGCCCTGGCTGAGCTTCTAGGCTTAAAACCCAAATGAAATCTTAGTTTAAATGACCTAAAAACATTCCTGGTGCATCAAAAAAATTTTTTGCAAAGGTCTCACTGTTCATTTTCTTTATAAAACAGCCACAACTTTGGTGGAAAAGGCTGTCCCCTACCAGTATGACTTGTACACTCTCAGATCCACTGCTGCAACCAAATAGCAGTACAGAGATTTTCCTGCTCTTGGTTAAATATCTAACCACCAGTAGAATGATTGTCAACAGAGTCAGGTTAACAGAGCAGTTAACCTTTTAAACATGCAAACTAGCCGTCACCACAAGTTTCACTTCTAAACTTTAATAAATGTGTGTAACATTCGCTGCCACGCTCATACAGGAGTGTAACAGAGTTTTAAAGTACAGTAACCCTTACAGAGACAAACATCTTTAATTTCTAATTAGAGCATTCAGTGATTTAGCCTAATCATTTTTAAATATTGTTTAGTGAAAATATGATGCAAGGAAATATTTACAAAAAAGATTTTACAGAGTCAACAAGAATGACAGTAAAAAAAGAGCTCCAGCTACCAATTGAAGCAGCTTTTTATTAACCCTCAGAGGGTATGGCAGAGTTAACTATACCCAATCAAAGGGTCTGAGAGGTGTGGTAGAGTTGTGTTTTTTCTGCTCAATAGAGACACCCTTACTGCCAACTATTCTAAATGCATCTTTATTCCCTGGCTCCCACTCAGCCCGACAGCCAATGAGGAGAGAAGGGGCTGAGCCGAGCCATGGCTCCATGCCTGAATGGACACAGAGCAGCGGCTCGGGATCACACCTGCTTGGGTGTCCCCAATGCAAGGTGCTTACTCTGGGGGCATTCAACAGGAGGGAGGGGTCAGGAGTGCTGGTGGGGGACATGAGAAGAGGAGGATCGGGGCTGATCTGTGAAAAGCCGCAACACACAGCAGGTAAGTATAACATGTTTGTTATTTAAAAAAAAGATTCTTGATATGAATGCAACTGATATTATTATTATTATTATTATAATACAGGATTTATAAAACGTTGACAGTTTGCACAACACTGTAAATGAGGTAACTGTAGCTGTATTAATGCACTTGCGACAAAAACAATTGAGTACTGTCCGTGATACTTTTTTTATTTGTACTAACATGCAATGTACAATCTAAAGGGAGACTGTACAGTTACTATACAAAAAGATAGAAGAGGGCCCTGCTTGTAAGAGCTTACAATCCAAATATGAAGGGTTCTATACACTAGAACCCCTTTATGGCTCACGGCCTTGCCGCGGCAAAGGGACTTGAGTAATTCAGTGAAGCTATGAGCTATGCCGTGTAGGCCCAGCCAAGATGGACAGGTCACAGCGGAGAATTCTGACAAACTGTGATCCACCGGAGAAGGAAATGGCCACCCACTCCAGTATCCTTGCCAAGAAAACCGCATGAACAGAAACATAAGGAAGGCTGACGCTGAAGAATGGATGCTTTTGAACTATGGTGTTGGAGAAGACTCTTGAAAGTCCCTTGGATGGCAAGAAGATCAACCCGGTCAATACTGAAAGAAATCAACCCTGAATATTCACTGGAAGGCCAGATCCCGAAGTTGAAACTCGCATACTTTGGCCACCTAATGCGAAGAGAGGACTCATTGGAAAAGACCCCGATGCTGGGAAACATAGAAGGAAAAAGGAGAAGAGGATGACAGAAAACAAGATGGACAGATAGCATAATCAAAACAATGAACATGAAGTTAAGCAAGCTCCGGGAGGCAGTGGAGGACAGAAAATCCTGGTGCACTATGGTCCATGACGTCACGAAGAGTAGGACACGACTAAAGGACTGAACAACAACATACACTAGTAAAAAAAGTTCAAATACAAATGTAGGATATACATCAATGAAAAGTTCTCATGCATGCCTGGATGTTTATGGTGGCTACACATCACATGCATTATGTGGCCTAGCTAAAATAGACTGTAAAGTCAGGTATGCTCATCCCATAGGTGCATGCATGTCTATCCCGCACTTAAAAAAAAAAAATTAGCCCTACATTTGGATTGCATACACACATCCGACCTCCAGCTGACGCCTTTATCCCCTTCCATAAATCATCCTCCAAATGTCATTATTCTTCCCCTAGTCAAACTGTAGGCACAGCCCCTCAAAGACCACCTACAAACTGAAGCAAAACAGAAGATGATGGGTTGAAAAAAAAAGACCCCTCTGGATTGAATTCCCAAACATTTCTCAGAAAGCTCAGAGAGAAAAAAAAAATGATGTTGTACATTTACACTTGCTGCTAGAAAGCGTTCGGATGGCCGTGGGTTAATCGGCTGCAGGGAATAACCCGTAGACAGATCTGTGCCATGTGTTTGGTGTCTGTGTGGGAAGAGCTCCCTACTAGGAATCTTGAGTCAGCAGTTAGCAGAATCTGCGTGCATGTTTTATCTGTGACACTCACAGTGTAACAAGCATGCTCTGTGCAGACACGTCACAAGGGCTCACAATCCTTATACAAAGCAGCACTTCAAAGGGCAGAGAAAACAAGCGTTTTCCTAGAAATGAATTAGCCAAGGGGCCCTCAATCCACTCTCTTTCTCTCACACACACACAGGCTCTCAGATCAGCTGCAGTTCACGTTACACACAGCCTCGGGGAGGCAGACGGAGAGCGCGGCAGTTCATTTACAGGGGAAGAGGTGGGGTGCCACCAATTTCCTACCTGCCACTGCCTTACAATGTGTGCGTCACTTATGCGTCCTTTGTAAATGAGTTGTTTGAAGAAGAAGTGTAGCCTAAACTTTATTTTAAAATTGTATAAAACTAATTTCTTTTTCTTTCGTTTTGGATAGAGTAGGTGGGATAAGGTGCCCGTGATTTCTTTTTATTTTTGCTTTCTATTGTATATTAGATTGGAAAAAAAATCCACTCTAAGGCCCCATTTACACTTGCACGTTCCAATAAAACACTCAGAAACGCTTAAAAAATATCTGCCGCACTTGTGGTGCCATTAATTCTTAATTCTTTATTAATTCTTAATGGCACCCCAAAGGCAATCAGCAGACGCGCATTTTGCCGTAATACAAAATGCGTGACAAATATGCCAAAAATGCATGATAAAAAACACACAAAGCTCTATGCCTGAACAGGTTCAGGAGCTTCTTTGGCAGGCATGGGCTGCTCTATACGTGACACGCAATATATGCACAAAAACCGCGCAAAAATTTGTGAAAGGGGTGTTAACTGACACCAGAAAAAACATGCCTATTGGAAGCTTTCTCCTTCCCTTCTGTCCAGTGACAACTCAACAAATGTTGGATGCCTGTCTGATTGCATACAAATTAAAACTCCTAAGGTTTGACCTCATATTATATGGTTTTAGTAAATCTGAAGACAAAAATCTGCAGAAAATCTAATAGTGTGTATGTGGTCTAAGGTGAATCCCTCCAGACATCAATAAAAACCTAATAAGGGTTTAAAAACCAAACGAGATTAAATTCATATCAGCTAAATACATTCCAAGCACACCAAAATAAAAAGTGTGCAAAGTCTTATTGAACTATACTTTCTTAAGAAAACAGCCACAGCTGAGTTGAAAAGCCTGCCCCCTGCCAGCAACATGTGGAGTGGGACCCTTGCTTTCTGTGTTGAAGTAGACACCCTCTGCTGACTCAGACCTACAGCTCTGAAATCAGCAAAGTGGTTGGATAACTGCTGGTTGGAGAACTCTGACTCAGCAGGGGCAAAGGTGTGCCAGAACTCTGCAGAGAGACCACTTCTTTCATATAGAGAGCAAGGGTCCTTCTTTTAAGCATGCTGGCAGGGGACAGGCTTTTCTACATAAGCTGTAGCTGCTTTCTAAAGTAAATATACTGTAATACTTTGCACACCTTTTTTTTATGATGCACCTGCAATCTATTTAGCCAATTTAAACTGAAAGTTCAATTAGGTTTTAACATTCCTCACTCTAAAAGCTAAAAAAAAGTTTTGGGGGGACTACCAACTACTTGTCAACCAGCCGCCATCGTTATACAGCAGCAGGTTGGCTCCCCTGCGTGAATCACCGTAGCTGTACAGCAGCCGTAAAAGGGCTACGGGGGGAGCGCGGCATGACGCCGGAGCCGATGCACGTGGCTGGCGGCCGTGATGTCTGCCGGCAACCCACGATCGCTCCTGAGAGAGACAGAATGGGGATCCACATTCTGTCAGGGAAGTGGAGAGAGATCTGCTGCACCTACTAATCAGAAACAGCGATCTCTCTCCCCCTAGTCAGTACACTCCCCCCACAGTTAGAAACCCCTCTATAGGACACACTTAACCCCTTGATCGCCCCCTAGTGTTAACCCCTTCCCTGCCAGTGACATTTATACAGTAATCGGTTGCTATTTTTAGCTTTGATCGCTGTATAAATGTCAATGGTCCCTCAAAAGTGTCCGATCTGTCTGCCACAATGTCGCAGTCCCGCTAAAAATTGCTGATCACCGTAAAAAAAAAAAATTATAAAAATGCCATAAATATATCCCCTATTTTGTAGACGCTATAATTTTTGCGTAAACCGATCAATATACGCTTATTGTGATTTTTTTTTTCCAGAAATATGTAGAAGAATATATATTGGGCTAAACTGATGAAGAAATTTGTTTTTTTGGGGTTTTTTTTTTTGGATATTTACTATAGCAAAAAGTAAAAAATACTGGGTTTTATTCAAAATTGTCACTCTTTTTTTGTTTATAGTGCAAAGAATAAAAACTGCAGAGGTGATCAAATACCACCAAAAGAAAGCTCTATTTGTGGTAAGAAAATGGACATAAATTTTGTTTGGGTACAGTGTCGCATGACTGCACAGTTGTCAGTTAAAGTAACACAGTGCCGTATTGCAAAAAATGGCCTGGTCATTAAGGGGGTAAATCCTTCCAGGGCTGAAGTGATTAAAGCAGACCTTGAGTCATTTTTCAACTTCCCAACTATTAAGTCTTCTGCCCTTGTTGTTTTAACTTTGGATAGAAAAACATTTTTTTTCTGCCAGTAAATACCTTATACAGCCCACTTCCTCTTTCTTGTCTGGTCATTAGGCTAGGCTTATGACATCATGCTCAGCTCTCTCTCATGAGAGTTTGCCATAAAAGCAGGGGGGGTGAGTCATAAGAGGGCCAATGAGAGCTGTAGAGCTGGGGGTGTGCCTCTGTGTGAATCCAGGAAGTGAACAGGCAGCAGCTTCAGCTGCCCACAGTTAAAATGGATGCAGCCAGACTTGGTGGAGAGAGATTTCTGCAGCATATTTGGCAAGTACAGAATTACAGTATATATAAAATAATATGAAAAGTGGTTGGAGAGAAGCTTCAGAATGGCAAAAGTGTTATTATTACAAATTATGTGAGCAGACTGCAGTTCCTCTTTAAGTCTAACGTAAAGCAGGGAGCTTCTATCGGGTTTGTATTGCTTTCTGTGTCTCTGGTAGGGCTGTTGATGGGTGTTTAGCACAATGTGTGAGCTGCATTTGCAATGCACTCATCGCTGCAAGAGCGCCCCCACCTGCTTCACATAGGAATCACTGAACCCTACAGGAGCTGCTCCCATAAGGTACACATACACTGGAAAATGAACAGAAAGATGCTTTGTAATGCGCAGTTCAATGCAGGTGGGGCTTCGACAGCCCCTTAAAAGTTGGTTGCCATCACTAAAACAGGAAGCGAGGGTAAATCTCCCAAACAAGAACACAGTTAACAGGAAAAAAGCAGAGCCTCACCCTTACTAAACCTAATAAAACTGTTGTATTGTTGTCTGTTTGGTACATTTCCAATAACTTCTTGCCCCAGGTGACACCAGTTAGCAAAACAGAGAATACTGACAGCAGTAAAACCAGACAGAGACCCTAACCCTCTCCACAAAAAATAACAAAGAAAGGATTTCCTTCCACTTCTACTGAAGCACATCAACAAACAGCAGAAGCTTTATGTGATTTCAGCAATGCTGGCTTCATACTGATGCTATCCCTTTAAGAAAGCGATTTATGCACTGTAATCTTTTACTTACATTAACACATTGCAAAAAAAGGCTGTGCAATTTTCGGTTTGGCAGCAACATTCAACACACTCCTTAAATGCATCAATCACGGTTTCAATATTCAGAGTCAGAATCTGCTGAACACATTTCAACGTTACATTTACATTTTGGAAGTTTTGCTCCAGAGCAAAAAGTCACATTTCGTTAAATACCCACGGCTCTGTCGCCCCCCAGTGGACAATGTGTAGAACGATGCTAGAGCCTGGGCACACGTTATTGCTGTTCTGTCTTATTTCATGCCCATTCCTGATCTCTTTCCACATTCCCTGACTACAGAGAGCAGCACCTGCGCTGCAAAGCATCACTCTCCGCAGCTAAGTCCTATTTAGCGGCTCCGCTAATTTACCAGGAGCCACAATCAGCGTCACCCCCAAAACCCCACTGCCACCACTGCAACTCTCACTATTGCATTTGCCTGACCAATCAATGCTGAACTCAATGGTGGCACAGTCAGCCAGGGGAGGGTTAACTCGAGGAAAACATACACAGATGATTCTTCTAATTACAGCATGACATCATCGGAATAGTTCTGTGATGCAAAAATCATTCTATGGGCATGTGTATTGTAGAAACACTTGCCTGCAGCTCCGGGTATTTTAAACATTGTAATTACATAATAAAGTTACAGTGTTACATTGCATGGGCAATAATATTTAATAGCTTTAAAACAAGAGAGGAAAGCTGAGTCTTCTAAATGGGACCAATTGCAGCGATGACGTCACTGTAACTACTATGTAAGGCAAAGTTCATTTTATAGGCATGGATCTACATCACACAAAGATTCAAAAACAGATCGGTGAGCATTGCAATAAAAAAGTTAAAGAGCTCTATCTAATCTTCCATCGTGATTACAGAGCCCCCATATGAGCAAGTGAGGCTGTCGGTGACGTCACAGCACCAAAGCTAACAGATCTGTATAGTTTGAAATTGCCAGCTACATAAAAAAAATGAGTTATTTCTATAATCATTTCATCATTTATAATCAGATGCCCTAGTCAGCCAGGTGACAGGTCACTACTCACCAATGCTAACAATTCTGTGTCCTTTAACAAAAGAAAATATATATATATATATATATATATATATATATATATATATATATATATATATTACATGAAATAAGGAATGTACACATCTCTCTATAACCAGCTCTAGAATCAGCATACAGCACATACATTTTTTCATTATTTCTAATTACAAATCAGCCTATGTCACTACAGGGAGCCTGTCGGTGACGTCATGTCAGCAATCCTAACAGGTCTGTGCGCTTTAAAAACATCAACTAGTAACTACTCAAGGTAAGTCTTGCATTGCATGTAAACTTCTATCTATATTCAGTATACAGATTTATTTTTCTATTCTTTCATCATTTCTGATCACAAATCCCCTGATGTCATGCTGTCGCTGACGTCACAGCAGCAATGTTAACTAGGGCTGTGCACTAAAATATCAGCTACTCAAAGAAAGTCTTGCATTGCATGTAAACTTCTCTCTATAATCAGTATACAGATTTTTTTTCTATTCTTTTATAATTTCTAATCACAGATCATCTGATGTCATGTTGTCGCTGACGTCACAGCAGCAATGTTAACCAGGGCTGTGCACTTTAAAAATATCAACTACACAAAAAAAGTCTTGCATTGCATGAACGGTGCTGTCTAGGATCAATGTATGGAATTCTCATTCTTTCATGATGAATGATCATTGCTGATCACAAACCTCTTATACAGCCTAAGTTTGGGTTTCGGTGACGTCACATCACCCATGCTAACAGGTCTGTACACTATATATATGTATATATATACAGTGCAAAAAAAAGTGTTGCAATGCTTGTGCACTTCTTTCTGTAATCAGTATAAAGTGTTTTTATTGTTTCATTTTTTCTGATCATTTCTGATCAGAGATGTCAAGCTGTCGATGACGTCACATCTCCAATGCTGGGATGGGGGGATGATTTCAGGACTGACACTTCCTGGTACTGGGGGGGGGGGTCCATCTGTCATAATGGGATGAATATGTATGCTGAGCAGAGGAACTTCTCACCTGTGTCCTCCTGCACGGCGGGGCCGGGGGGCTGCAGCTGCTGTGACACCTTAGTTGCTCCATGTTCCAATGTTCCTGCTGATGGATGAGGACGGACTGCTGCTGGTGATGATAGAAGTGGCCTCTCTCTCTCCCGAGCTCCGCTATTCTTCTTATAGCTGCTCCAATCCTAGGGAGACAGGCTGAGAAGGCAGCCTGCCCTTTCTTTTATACACCCGACCCCCCCTCTTCTCTTCTAGTGGGCGGCATGCTTCTGCTGCATCCCACCCCCCTGTCGTCGACGTC
>BLSH010246063.1:1956549-1992783 GCA_018402905.1 Glandirana rugosa | reverse complement strand
GCAGAGTTTGATCTGCAATCTGTCACTCAAAGCAGCAGTATGTGAAATCTCAAATTTCTGCAATCTGTCACTCAGAGCAACAGCAGTAGTAATCTCAGGATGCAGGATCAGATGTTAAAATGTCTGCAATCTGTCCCTCACAAAAACGCTGGCAGCTTCCTCTCCCTATACTATTCAGAGTCTCAGAGAGCATGTGACTGCAGCATCAAGTGACTCCAGCTTATATAGAGGCTGGGTCATATGATGCACTGGCCAATCACAGCCATGCCATTAGTAGGCATGGCTGTGATGGCTTCTAAGGGCAAACCAGTGAAACGCTTGTTGATTGGCTGCCCTGCAGCTATTCAACATGCGTGATCAACTACCAGAACCCAGAACCCGAACCCAAACGTTTTTTGAAATGTCCGTGTTCGGGTCCAGGTCCCAGACACCCCAAAGTTCGGTACGGACCCGAACGTTACAGTCCGGGTTCGCTCAACACTAATCCTGAGGAAGCAGAATGACTGCGAAACATTGATTATAATTCCACATTGTTCAGTACCACCTGTATGTATGGATGGCCATGTAAAATGTATTATACATCTTCTTAATTTTATGAATTTTTTACGAATTTGTTACAAATAAAATATGCTTTTATGGAAATAACTGTATGTCTGTGCTCACTCTAGATGACAAGCAATCCAGTAAAGTCCCTCCCTTCCTCTTGAACTACGTTCCAGATGAGGGTTTCCCTATATTAGTTTCTTGAAGTATATTTTGTATATAGTTCTTTTTTTTAGGAATTTGTTACTTTTTTTAAACAAATTATTTTATACAGTAAAAAAGTATTGTGTTTTTTTTCCAGTGATGTAGTCTACTAGTATACCTACCTTAAAAGTCCCATTCAGCTGTGCAGAACTGTGCATGTCTAGCCTGTTTATAGGACCTAATGGAGAAAACTTTCAGAGAAAAAATGTTTCCATTGGGGGAAATGGGGAATAGACTGCATATGCAGTACCGTACAGACCCACAAGGCTTCTGAACCCAAAGATTATGCTTTTCTTTAAAATAAGAAATTTCTGTGCTTGGAGGAGCATTGGGTGCCTACACAGTGAGAAACGAGCTCCCTTACAGCCTAAGTTCCAATGTTCACAAGTCAGTAGGCTTTAGTATATGTACCTTTTGACCCTTTATTAAACTGATCTATCACCCTTCAGGCTTCTGCCTATAATGGAGATGTTAGTATCTGGCCCCACGATAAACTTTTTTTGTTTACATTCTTTTTATTCCTTATAGCAAAGAGTTACAAAACACATTACATCAACATAAAATACACCATAAAATACGAAAGTCATTTAAATCTCTAACACAGCATGACATACATACATAGAATAACAGATATATATATAAGGTGTATCCTCTAGAACCCCATCGTAGCAACCATTTTTATCAAAATTCTTCCCAGGAGAGGAGGCGAAAGGCAACTTGAGAAGTGGAGACACCCCACATCAAAATGCAAAAAAACTCCAACAGGTCTTTCCACTAGGAGAAGTCTAGGTGTTACCAGGCTTTTCTACCTAATCCATCCCCTCATCATCCCCCCTTCATCACCTCCCATCACGCCTTACTCTCCCAATACACAATAAATCTTTTAGTTCAGATCTTGGTCATTTTTTAGAATGGATCTCTTTGAAATTTGGTCTTTTGGCATAGCATTTTTTGTGCTTTTCCCATGGACATCTTGTGTGTTTTCAGCATTTAGCTTTGCTCAGATAAGCTTAACCTGTTTCTGATGTGGTGCACACTAACAAGCATGCATGTAAATATTTCACAGAAACACAACATCACAGTTTCAAAATTTAAAGTAACATTTGTAGGAAATATATACTATTTTACCAAAAAATGCATTAGTCCTTGTCATTAGAATCAGAAGCAAGGAAGACTCTCTTTATTATAAGCTCACCAGTATATTGGTTTTCATAACCAAATCAGAGCAAAGAGACAGCATCTCAGCAAAGGTCCCCTCCCCACCCCTTATACTCACCTTGCAGAGAAAAGGACACTGAAAACCAGTCAAAATTTCACTGTATATGCATATTAATTGTCCATTAAAAAAGAATCCCTCTTGAGCAAAGGAATTAATAATCTTCAAAACTAAAACCCATTTAAAGTTTTTGTAGACCAACAATCATTTTCATTTATAAGGAAACTCACACTACAAAGATATAATGCCAATGAAAAATGTAAGTGTTTACCTAGCCCATCCACAATCATTTCAATTGTACTTTAGTAGAAGCCTGTCAACTAAACAACTCAACATTTCAGATAGCTGTATTAACTTGGTAAATGCACAACACCATGGTGAAGATTTACTAGAACTGGAGCACTCAGAATCTGGTATAGCTGTGCATGGTAGCCAATTAGCTTCTAACTTCAGCTTGTTCAATTAAGCTTTGACAATAAAACCTGGACGTTGATTGGTTTCTATGCAAAGTAGCACCAGATTTTTCTCTCTTTTTAATTTTAGTAAATCAACCTTACGTGTCAAAATTTCACACTTAAAGCTTAATTGGCATCTACCACTAACTAATTTTAAAAGGGAATTTATTATCTACCTTTAAAAGATTGGTGCTAATTCAATGTATTAACCTACAGAAAAAAAATACATTTTGGATTTTGACAATATAAAGGAAAAGCAGGGCCAAAGCTCTTTTTGCCATATTTCTCATGTAGGTCACAGGAGTGTATATAATTCTGAACTCCTGTGACCCAGATTCCCAGGCTTCAGGCTCTGGAAGGATTGCAACCTTATTGTGAGGAGAGGGTCCTTTTAATACGACTTCAGAAGGAACACACTAATTCTTTAAGATCCCTTTCACACTGGGGACGCCCGAGCGTTGGTGGTAAAGCGCCTCTCGTTTTAGAGGCGCTTTACCACTGTTTAAGTGGCGCTTTGCCACAGCTAGCAGGGTGCATTTAACCCCCCCCCCGAAGGGGTTAAAAGCGCCAGCTTAGCGTGGCTTTCAAAACACTTTTAAGGGTCTTTGAAACAAGTGCCCATTCATCTCAAGGGCAGGGGCAGTTTCGGAGCGTTGTATACACCAATCCTGCACCGCCCCAAAGATGCTGCTTGCAGGACTTTTTCCCTGTCCCGCAAGCACCCTGCCACAGTGTGAAAAGACACACTGACTTGAATGAAGAGGCGGATTTCAGGCGCTCAGCAGAGACTATTTCCAGCGCTAAAGCACCCGAACCGCCCCAGTGTGAAAGCGGTCTAATTAAATTCTTGTAAGATGCCTTAAAAGTGTACGTAGTGTTAAAGAACAGAACAGTACAATTTTCATGGACAGCATCAGCACCACCGTATTTTGACATCATATATTTTGGATGTGTAATTGATTTTTTTTTTTTACTTTTACGTTTAGCTGGTCTTCAATACAGCAGCAGCACCCCAATCTGCTTTATTTCAAGTTGGAAAAAAAAGTTTTGGTTGCCACACCTGATTTCTTTGTCCATTGGTAGTTGGCCTGAAATGAATGGTGAAAGACAACAGGTCTAAAATCTGTAGGAAAGTTCACACTTAAAATCATAAAGCTTAAGCTCTCAAAATTGTACAAATTGGCCAGTGATACATCGGTTTAATAGTATAGTTTTGAGTTTCCTTTTTTCAGTATCACACTACATTGTCAATGTCACAAAATCACTTAAAAACCACAACTCCACATTCCCCAATTCTCTCCCACCCTATTTCCAATTATTCCTAAAATATTAAAAATATAGACTTCAGGTATGTGCTCGGTACAAATTGGCTAGCGTCAGGACAAAACAAGCACAAAAGAGAAAACATAGGTTTTATCTTGCAATAAAATTTGAGTCTGTTATCCAAGAGACAACAAACACAAATATTGTTCAATGGCTGGACAGTATTTAAGCAACTTGATTAGGCTACAATATGAGAGGGAGAAACAAGGCAGGTTTTATCTTAAAAAAAACATTAGAGTGTGTTATTTGAGAGACATTAGCCACAAATATTGTACAGTGGCTGAACAGTATGTTAGCAGCTTGGTTAGGCCACAACATAAGATAAAGAGACAAGACAGGTTTTTATCTTGATATAAAAATTAGAGTGTATTATTTGAGAGAAAATAGCCACAAATATTATGCAATGGCTAAACAGTGCAGATTCAGATGGTAGCAGGCCTCAGTTACTATCTGGGCCCACAAAAAAGGCTACATTATAGCCATCCACAAGTTCTGTGGTCTGAGCCCACTTTGTTCAATCTCTTTGCACTGGAACCCCTTTCATTTTTTTAATCTAGTGGAAATTTCCTGACCTGTATGCCAGCCAGCTTGGTACAACATCTGCTTCCATATCATGTCCAACCTGCCGTTGAGATATATATAAATATAAATATATATATATATATATATATCTTGTCACTGTAACAACTATTAAAATTTTATATTTTTTTTTTCATTTTAACAATACATCCCTGTTTTCCCCCTAATATAGATACAACATTATCTTAAAACAGTACTTCTCCTCAGCATGTACATTGTTACTTTATTTCTAGGGATGGCAGGGGGTGGGCCAAATACCCCCCCCCCGGTTAGTATCGCACCAGAACACCGCAAACGGGCAAAAAGTTCCAGCGAACATGTGAACCCTATTAAAGTCTATGGGACACGAACATGTAAAATCAAAAGTGCTAATTTTAAAGGCTTATATGCAAGTTATTGCCATAAAAAGTGTATGGGGACATGGGTACTGCCCTAGTATCAATGCAAAAAAAAGTTTTTAAAACAATAGATTTTTCAGGAGCAGTGATTTTAATGATGCTTAAAGTAAAACAGTAAAGATTAAATATTCCTATAAATATCGTGCCTGGGGGTCCCCTTAGTCTGCCTGTAAAGCGGCGCATCTATGCGATGTATAGAAAAGGATGCAGCAATAATGACATCTCTAAAGGAAAAAATGTCATTTAAACGTGCTGGGAGCTATATTGCTCCAGCAATATAAATGAAAAATCAATGAAAAAAACGGCATAGGGTTCACCAAAAGGTGTCAAAAAGTAAAAAATACAAGAGACAGTTTTTGACAATTCCTTTATTAAAAAATAAAAAAAAAGTGACCCGTGATGTACATCCATCGTCAACGGACCAGAAAAATAGAAAAAACAAAAAAACTCTGCCCCTATGGGAGCTTTGACAGCTCTTATACAAGCAAGTAACCGGGTGACTCAGTTCACGTCTCCGGGTTGCCTATATGACAACTGTCAAGGTCAAGAGACAGCAGTCCCCAGGAGGTCTTACATCAAGGAGCTTTTTTAATTTTTTTCTATTTTTCGGGTCCATTGGGCGGCGTGATTGAAGATGGATGTACATTGCAGGACACTTTTTTTTTTCTTTTTTAATAAAGGAATTGTCAAAAACTGTCTCTTGTGGACTTTACTTTTTGACACCTTTTGGTGAATGGGTAGGGGTACAATGTACCCGATACCCATTCACATGGGGGGGGGCCGGGATATGGGGGTTCCTTTGTTAAAGGGGGCTTCCAGATTCCGATAAACCCCCGGGAAGAGGCCCTTGTCCCCATCAAGGGCACCCCATAGCACCCTCCCCATGTTGAGGGCAAGCGGCCTGGTATAGTTCAGGAGGGGGTTGCTCGCTTGCCACCCTCCCCTTTCCTGACATGCCAGGCTGCATGCTCAGATAAAGGCCTGATATGGGCTTTGAGGGGAAGCCCACATGTTTTTTTTTTCTTAATTCTGTCATAGGGTTCCCCTTAACCACCTCAATACAGGGCACTTTCACCCCTTCCTGCCCAGATTGTCATCTTTCAGTGCTCTCACACTTTGAATGACAATTACTCAGTCATGCAACACTGTACCTAACCAAACTTTTCCACACAAATAGAGCTTTCTTTTGGTGCTATTTAATCACCACTGGGTTTTTTCTTTTATGCAATATAAGTAAAAATAATAATATTGAAAAAAACACTTAATTTCTATTATAAAATTTTGCAAATAGGTAATTTTAGTTCATTAATTTGGGCTAAAATTGATACTGCTACATATCTTTGGTAAAAAAATAACCCAAATAACACCAGAAACCTTGTAACACTAACAAGTCACATGACACTGGGGAGGGAAAATGGCTAATTGTGCCCAATTTGGACATTTTCACTTAGAGGTGTACTCACTTTTGCTAGACATTAATGGATGTGTGTTGAGTTATTTTGAGGGGGCAGCAAATTTACACTGTTATACAAGCTGTACACTCACTACTTTACATTGTAGCAAAGTATAATTTCTTCAGTGTTGTCACATGAAAAGATAGAATAAAATATTTACAAAAATGTGAGGGTTGTACTCACTTTTTTGAGATACTGTAAGTCAGTAATGCAAACTATCCATTGCCCTACCATGATTCTCAGTTTGTTCTTTCGTGCCTATCTTGTTGCAGGAAAGCCAGATCAGTAATACTGGATAAATATTTGAGCAGTTCCTAATATGTGACTAGCCATACTTTAAAGTTTACTTTATACATTTCTTTCAAGGGCCACACGTGTAATTTTGCAGCACGTTTTCTTCAACGAATATTGGAGTTTGGACTACTGAAAGCTGCAAATCTAAACATTTTGATAAATAACTTAATTATAAACTCTCTAAAAATGTTTTCAGTCCCAAAATAACTCCAGACAGTCACGGTCCACCTAAGGGTCAAATGTATTTCTGCTAACTTGCAGGTGAATTATTGACCGTGGCACTGAAGCTCATAAGGTTATATGTACAGAATCATGGCAGTTCTGAGCCTTAGGTATATGTGTAGGGTAACAAGAGATGTATTTTTTGTGCTGAAAAAATGCTGATAGGACTCGCTTTAGGTTATGTGGTTATGAATGACAATCTTGCTTGTTTTTTGTTTCAATGTTTTTTATTAAATTTTGCATATTACAAAGATAAGTAAAGTTGTTACCAGGAAAAAGGCAATATAGCTGTGTCGTAGGTTATAACATATGGGATCTACAGTTGGTAGCACAGTACATAGTAGTATCTGTCAGTTGTGTACACAGAGGTACACCATCAGATCATACATGACTTCAAGATTTGTAATGAGTGACCAATCCGCTCCCCAGCCCGGGCACCCCAACTTGGGTTCACACTGTACCTGTTGGGGGCGAGGGAACGTCCTGGTAGCCCTCTTCATATTTATCAATCGTATATTTATTGGGTATGTTGTGAGGGTGTTTTGATTGATCATATAGTTATTCAGGCTGGAGCCTGTTTGGTGACTTAATCTTGCTTGTTTTTTATGTACAAATTCATGAGGCCAACTTCAAGAATACTAGCATTCCCCAGGGAACGTGTCTCTGGCCTCCCATTTTCTGATACAATGTTGCTATAACCATGATGTTGTAGAGCAACCAGTGGGGCAGGTTATCTATTTCAGGGGTTTTCAAAATTTTTACAATTAAGGTCCCTTTCACGCTTGGGACATCAGAGTCGCATGACAAGTCATACCCCATGATTTCCAATAACCATATCTGTGCGAATTCAAGTCGCACCCACTTCAAAGTAGTCCCTGTACTACTTTGGTCCAACTTTGATGCGAGTTGAGGTCCTTACACTTCAAGTTTACACAGGCACTCCCTGAAATTGAGTCAAAATCGTGTCCACAAAATCGTGCGACTTACAAGTGACGGCAGTGTGAAAAGGGCCTAAAGATTCACAATGGATTGCCCAATAATTTTCCTATTACCAAACTGTTAAACTCATTATCACCAGTACTATGAATGAGTACAAGTAGTCCAAAAGATGCCAATGACTTGGGTTTTTTTTTCTTTACACACAGAGAGATTGGAACAGATCAGAAAGAAAATATTTTATCATATTTATTATTTGTATTCTATAATAATATTTTAAATGTCAAATCAAAAATACAAAAGCTGATGAAACTTTTATTGTTGTTCTAGTGCAATCATAAATCATTTGAGGAACATTTAGAGCCCGTTCACACAGGGGCGACTTGCGCCCCAAGTCGCTTGACATCAGAAATCCCATTGAAGTGAATGGGAGCCATCTTAATGTACACTACTGAAGTCTCTCCGACTTCAGAAAAGGTTCCTGCACAACTTCAAGGCGATCCCCCATCTATATTGAAGCCAATTATAGGAAAAATAAAAGAATTTACCAAGCAACCCCCTCCCTCCCTTCTCTGATTGGCCAAAGGCAAAGTTGCCGTGTTGTAAGTCGCCCAAAGTCATGCTGAAGTCGCCTTGAAGTCACATTGTAAGTCTCCTAGCAAAGTTGCGCTGAAGTCGGATCGCCCCTGTGTGAATGCGGGCTTACTGACAATGTTACTTGTGTCATCTGACAATTGTGGGGGTGGATTTACTAAAACTGAAGAGTGCAAAATCTGGTGCAGCTCTGCATAAACACCAATCGGCTATTTTATTTTTTTTTATATCAAAGCTTAACTGAACAAGCTAAAGTTGGAAGCTGATTGGCTAATATGCACAGCTGCATCAGATATTGCGCTCAACTGTCTTTGCAAATCAACCCAATTAAGTCCATTTTTCCACTTTAAAACAGGATTATCAGCATTATTGAACCTAAAATCAGTTTTTTTTTTTTTTTTTTTTAATATTCAGAGGTCCAGTCTTAACGTGAATGTCCCTGGTTAGGAACCTCTAAATTATGTTGTGTTATTGCACATGACACCTTTAACACAAACAATTAAAATTACATTTTATATACACTGAGCAAAATGTATAAACGCAACGCTTGTGTGTTTGCCCCTATTTATCATGAGTTGAACTCAAAGATCTACAACGTTTTCTTTGTACACAAAAGGCCTATTTCTCTCAAATATTATTCTCAAATCTGTCTAAATCTGTGTTAGTTAGCACTTCTCCTTTGCTTAGATAATCCATCCACCTCACAGATGTGGCATATCAAGATGCTGATTAGACAGGATGATTATTGCACATGTGTGCCTTAGGCTGGCCACAATAAAAGGCCATTCTAAAATGTGCAGTTTTATTACACAGCACAATGCTACAGATGTTGCAAGTTTTGAGGGAGCATGCAATTGACATGCTGACTGTAAGAATGTCCACCAGACCTGTTGCCTTTGAATTGAATGTTCATTTCTCTACCATAAGCCGTCTCCAAAAGCGTTTCAGAGAATTTGACAGTACAACCAACTGGCCTCACAACCGCAGACCACGTGTAACCACACCAGCCCAGGACCTCCACATCCAGCATCTTAACCTCCAAGATCGTCTGAGACCAGCCACCCAGACAGCTGCTGCAACAATCGGTTTGCATAACCAAAGAATTTCTGCACAAATTGTCAAAAACTATCCCAGGGAAGCTCATCTGCATGCTCGTCGTCCTCATCGGGGTTTCGACCTGACTGCAGTTCGTCATCGTAACCGTCTTGAGTGGGCAAATGCTCACATTCTATGGCATCTGGCACTTTGGAAAGGTGTTCTCTTCACGGATGAATCCTGGTTTTCACTGTACAGGGCAGGTGGCACACAGTGTGTATGGCGTTGTGTGGGTGAGCGATTTGCTGATGTCAACATTATGGATCGAGTGGCCCATGGTGGCAGTGGGGTTATGGTATGGACAGGCATATGCCATGGATAATGAACACAGGTGCATTTCATTGATGCTCTGAAGACGTCACAGGATATGACGAAATGCGTTAGATGGAACCCAAGGTGTACGTAGCCACGCTCCTGTGAAACGCAAACGAAGGTGGGCGGAAACGAAAGTGACCACCAGCATTCAGTGGCGGTGTTCACGGAGCGCTCGCAGTGTGATTGTTGAATTGTACTTGGAAAGTGGCTTAATAAATCCTTAAACAAGAGAGATACGCGATGAGATTCTTTTTATTCATTTCCTAATGGTTTGCTAACGGACAAAGGAAGCAAGGGAAGCAGACGACACCACATCCACAGGTCGGATTGTAGACCTAAAGCGCAAGTGACTTCTCCTACCGTACGGTAGGAGAGTCCACAGACTCTGGTAAGCGGGGAAAAAACCCACAACCACTTATCTTATTCGAGCACCCAGCACGGCACGGGCACGTTTTTATGATTTAAGAAAGCTAAGAAGTTTTTTGTGATTGCCCTGAAGAAATCTTTTTTACCTTCAATTTTATCTTCAAAACAAACTATCACTGGCACTTTTGAAATATAGACTTTTTGCATAGTATTTAAAGGCACCAGCACTTATTCTTAACAATGAATTAATTGTATATGATGTTTTAATTGTACCACATAATAATATGATGTTTTAAAAGTTTTGCACATAAATTGGTTCAACACAAGTATTAGATAAAGGCACTTTCATAGGCACAGTCACTTTAAAATAAGAGACACATAGTATGTTATGCAAGCGCTGTTGGAACAGCAAGTAATGTTGTTCATATAAACACATTTCCTTACCCTTTGCACAGCAGATGGGCTACAGCAGCAGCTGCAAAAAAACTGTATAGTAAAACATTGTAAAGATAAATAAGAGGGAAAAGCGCTGCTCAAACAAGATCTATCTTGTACAGTACTAAGCATTTCATTGATGGCATTTTGAATGCACAGAGACACCGTGATGAGATCCTGAGGCCCATTGTTGTGCCATTCACCCCAAATCATCACCTCATGTTGCAGCATGATAATGCACGGCCCCATGTTGCAGCATGATAATGCACGACCCCATGTTGCAGCATGATAATGCACGGCCCCATGTTGCAGCATGATAATGCACGGCCCCATGTTGCAGCATGATAATGCACGGCCCCATGTTACAGCATGATAATGCACGGCCCCATGTTACAGCATGATAATGCACGGTCCCATGTTACAGCATGATAATGCACAGCCCCATGTTGCAGCATGATAATGCACAGCCCCATGTTACAGCATGATAATGCACGGCCCCATGTTACAGCATGATAATGCACAGCCCCATGTTGCAAGGATCTGTACACAAATCCTGGAAGCTGAAAACATCCCAGTTCTTGCATGGCCAGCATACTCACCGGACATGTCACCCATTGAGCATGTTTGGGATGCTCTGGATCGGCATTTATGACAGCGTGTTCCAGTTCCTGCCAATATCCAGCAACTTTGCACAGCCATTGAAGAGGAATGGACTATAATCAGCAACCTGATCAAAACTATGCAAAGGAGATGTGCTGCAGTGCAAATGGTGTTCACACCAGATACTGACTGGTTTTTGGACACCCCAGACCCCCAATACAGTAAAACTGCACATTTTAGAGTGGCCTTTTATTGTGGCCAGCCTAAGGCACACCTGTGCAATAATCATGATGTCTAATCAGCATCTTGATATGCCACACCTGTGAGGTGGATGTATTATCTCAGCAAAGTGCTCACTAGCACAGATTTATACAGATTTGTGAACAATTTGTGAACAATATTTGAGAGAAATAGGCCTTTTGTGTACATAGAAAAAAGTCATAGATCTTTGAGTTCGGCTCATGATAAATAGGGGCAAACACAAAAGTGTAGCATTTATAATTTTGCTCTCTCTATATATATATATGTGTGTGTGTGTATTTATATTTCTGTGTTACTGTATTATTTTTTTCTTTATGATCTTTATGCTGATACCTTTGAGTGCCATTTACAGTAAGTTAACCTTTTGCTAACTTTTTAACCAAGACTATATACATTTTATCCACTGGCCGACCGTCAATTGGCGGCGGCAAAGTGGCTCTGTAACGCGGATCGCCGTCATATGACGGCGGCCGTGTGATCGCGCCAGGGAGCAGGTGCGGCGGCTTCGATTGCCGCTGGCTACCCGCGATGGCCCCCCCGGAGTGAAGGAACGGAGGTCCGTGTATGTAAACACGGACCTCCGTTCTGTGAAGGGGGAAGGGCTGTGATCACAGCCTTCCTGTATACGCAGGCTGTGACCACTTCCCTTCCCCAGCTAGGGCAGTCCCCCCATACAGTTAGAACACGCCCAGGGAACACTGTTAACCCTTAGAGCGCCCCCTGCAGGTTAACCCCTTCACTGCCAATGGCATTTACACAGTAATCAGTGCATTTTTATAGCACTGATCGCTGTATAAATGCCAATGGTCCCAAAAAAGTGTCAAAATGGTCCGACATGTCCACCCCAATATCGCAGTACCGCTAAAAATCGCAGATCGCTGCCATTACTAATAAAAAATAAAAAAAAAATTAATTCTCATCATCCATAAACGCGACCACTTTTGCGCAAACCAATCAATAAATGCCGATTGTGATTTTTTTTTATCGCAAATATGAGGAAGAATATAAATCGGCCAAAAACGGTGAAAAAAAATGTTTTTTTATATTTTTTTTTTGGATTTGTATTTTAGCAAAAAGTAAGAAATTTGTTTTTTTTTTTGCAAAATTGTCGCTCTTCTTTTGTTTATAGCGGCGATCAGAAATGACGCAGAGGGGATCAAATACCACCAAAAGAAAGCTCTATTTGTGGGAAAAAAAGGACGCAAATTTCGTTTGGGTACAACGTCGCACGACCGCGCAATTTTCAGTTAAAGCGACGCAGCGCCGAATCGCAAAAAGGGCTCCGGTCCTAAAGCTGGAAATCCTTCCGGTCCTTAACCGCTTGCCGACCGCTGATCGGCAATTGATGGCGACAATGTGGCTCTGTAACGCAAAACGCCGTCATACAACGGCGGCCGCGATACAGAGCCACTGTGAGCGCGCGCTCACTGTGTTCGGGGGGGGGCCAGGGAGCGGGTGCGGCAGCTTCGATTGCCGCCGGCCACCCGCGATGCCCCCCCCCCCCGGAGTGAAGGAGCGGAGGTCCGTGTAAGTAAACACGGACCTCCGCTCTGTGTGAGGGGGAAGGGCTGTGATCACAGCCTTCCTGTACATGAAGGCTGTGACCACTTCCCTTCCCCAGCTAGGCAAGCCCCCATACAGTTAGAACACGCCCAGGGAACATAGTTAACCCTTAGCGCGCCCCCTGCAGGTTAACCCCTTCACTGCCAATGGCATTTACACAGTAATCAGTGCATTTTTATAGCACTGATCGCTGTATAAATGCCAATGGTCCCAAAAAAGTGTCAAAATGTTCCGACATGTCCGCCCCAATATCGCAGTACCGCTAAAAATCGCAGATCGCCGCCATTACTAATAAAAAATAAAAAAAAAAATAAAAACCCCAAAAATGAATTCTCATCATCCGTAAACGCGACCACTTTTGCGCAAACCAATCAATAAACGCCGATTGCGGTTTTTTTATCGCAAATATGAGGAAGAATATAAATCGGCCAAAAACTGTGAAAAAACATGTTTTTTTATATATTTTTTTTTGGATTAGTATTTTAGCAAAAAGTAAGAAATTTGGGTTTTTTTGCAAAATTGTCGCTCTTCTTTTGTTTATAGCGGCGATCAGAAATGACGCAGAGGTGATCATATACCACCAAAAGAAAGCTCTATTTGTGGGAAAAAAAGGACGCAAATTTCGTTTGGGTACAACGCCGCACGACCGCGCAATTTTCAGTTAAAGCGACGCAGTGCCGAATCGCAAAAAGGGCTCCGGTCCTAAAGCTGGAAATCCTTCCGGGGCTGAAGTGGTTAAGTGGTTAAAGTATATTTAGTAATAAACACACCTATCAAACGTCTTCAAAACTGAATAGTAAAGGATTGTCAGCAAGAGACAAGATTACATACATCAGCAAGTCAAATAAAGTGTAAAGGTGCCATAAAATCGTTTCTTTCGAATGGAGCCTGAACATGTCACATTACATGTATGCTGCCATATGTGACCTTTTAAATTACTTTTTTACTTTTGCTCTTATCATAGGTTGGCTATACATGGCAATGCAATCAATGCAGCTGGTTGGATCCCTACTTGACTGTATTGGGCCCTGTAAAAATTCAGTAATGAGCTGAAATGATGGCTTTTGCAATAACAATCTTTTTTTTTTATGTATTTTTATAAGGTTGCAATAATGTTACATATTCGTTGGTAATGTTGTCTGAATCAGCATCTCATCATTTCTGTTTTTCATAAAAATCTGGAATGTGCTTGTGTATTTATGACAAGTTTCCCTTTGTAAAGTGTAATGGTTGCCCTATACAGCTGTGTCATGAGTTTGTTATTTTAAATGTTGCATGATCAGGATATGCAGCAGAAAGTTCAGGTGACTTGGAAATAGCCAGGGTATATATGAGGAAGGAATTTACCCACATTTAACTTGACTTTTTGCTGTCTTTCCATGTGCTATTTCCTGATGTCTGTTTTTGGCTGTTTCATTACATTGCTGGGAGTATTGGTGAACACTAGCATTCATTTGGTATGTTTTATGTAAAAAAATTAAACTTACCACATTTGTTCAAAAATAAACAGTTGCCATTTACATTAAGGTGACCAGATTTTTAAAATGAAATCCGGGGACATATTTTATTTTTACTAGTAATGGCAATCAGTGACTTATATTGGGACTGCGATATTGCGGTGGACAAATCAGACACTGACACTTTGTGGGAACCAGTGACACTAATAAAGTGATCAGTGCTAAAAATATACACTGTCACTGTACTAATGACACTGGCTGGGAAGGGGTTAACATCTAGGGCAATCAAAGCATTAAATGTGTGCCTAACCAGTGTTTTCTCACTGTGGGGGAGGTTGCTTTTTACTAAGGGTAGGCACAGAGACCTGTCCCAGCAGCCATGTTATGTGACAAACTGTGGCAGTGCAATGCCAGCCAGAGCCATGATAGAATGCCTGCTGCCTGTGAGTTATGATACCATCCATTATGCCAGAGAGACAGACACAGTGCAATATAGTCTATTCACAGATATCCCCAAAGCACACCTGTGTTGAAGCCTTGAAGGCACTGGCAGCCCCAAGATCAGATCCACTTCCCCTCTGTGCCTGCTGCTGGACACTATCAGCTGAGCTCAGCTGCCTTTCTCTGCCTGTCACTACCAATGCCCGCCTCACAGCCTCTCAAGTCTCACTCTTCGGGTCCTGGCTACTACTGGGTGGGGAGCGGAACCGAGCAGAGGAAGATTAGTCCGCGGGGAAGGCAAGGTGATATGCAGGCAGGCGGCTGGCCGGGACTTGAGCCAAGGCAGAAGAACATGCAAGCGGGAATGTGTGTAATTCAGAATTTTTTTTAAATTCTGCACTGACTGTTTTTGAAATGGCTTGTGCCCCTGTTCAAATCCAATCAGGGGACAAAGCTGGGGACAGATTTGGTCCGGGGACAGTGTCCTCAATATGGGGACTGTCCCCTGAAACCAGGGACGTCTGGTCCCCCTAATTTACATAGACACACCTGCATATTGACCCCACTTTTCATTTTAGCACATCAAAATAGAACACTAATGACAAAGTAAATCACCAAGCAACACCAATAAATTATATATTATATTACCCAATAAGAACTTATCAGACTGCAATAAAAAATTATATCACCCAGCAAAACCATTTATGCTACAAAGCAACTTATAAAACCTAATATCATTAAATTATATTCACAAGTAAACAACACAATATACGACACACCCTAATCATCCCCTGCCTGTTAGTGTATCTGAGGGTAGTGAGATACCCAGAGAGGCAGCCGTGCTGTTGGCTGCTGTCATCTCTCCCCCTCCCCGCTGGCACTCCACTAATGTCATAATATCCCCCCACCGGAGCGGCTCTTGCAAAGCTGAATTGGCTGTGTGTGAAACTGTCAGCTAATAACACTGCTTCCAGGGAGAAAGAGCAGCTGTTAAAACTGAGTGGTGATGTTTGGGAGTGGGTGGGACTGGGCTGCCTAAGAAAGAGGTGGAGCCATATGAACGTAAAGACCCACCCAAACCTCATCCCATTGGCTGGTGTCTAGCTATTCGGTCCCGCCTACCCCCGACATCACCGCTCAGTTTGACGTGCCCATCAATGCTGCCTATCAACGCCACCTATCAGTGCCAATCAGTGCCATCTATTGCCACCTATCAGTGCCAATCTGTGCTGCCTATTAGTGCCCAACAGTGCTGCATATCAGTGCCAATCATTGCTACCAAACCTATCAGGGCCACCAGTTAATTTTCCACCACCCCTGCTAAGCACATGTCTCTATGGGCCTTGCTTTGTGCACTGGTGCGCAGTTATGTTGGAACAAGAAGGGGCCATCCCTAAACAGTTCTCACAACGTTAAATTGCCCAAAATGCGGACGCCTTAAGAGTTCCCTTCACTGGAACTAAGGGGCCAAGCCCAACCCCTGAAAAACAACCCCACACCATAATCCCCTCTCCACCAAATGATTTGGACCAACGCACAAAGCAAGGTCCATAAAAACATGGATGAGAGAGTTTGGGGAGGAGGCACTTGACTGGCCTGCATAACTCAGTCCTGACCTCAACTGAAAGAACACTTTTGGGAGACTGTGAGCGAGGCCTTCTTGTCCAACATCAGTGCCTGACCTTACAAATGCACTTCTGGAAGAATGGTCAAACATTCCCAATGCGGGCCAACCCAATATTGAACCCTACGAACTAAGACTGGGATGCCATTAAAGTTCATGTGCGTGTAAAGGCAGGTGTCCCAATACTTTTGACAATATAGGGTATATATATATATATATATATATATATATATATATATATATACATGCATGTGTGTTTGAGCTTTGGGGTGCACATCCTAATGCAATAGGCTGCGCACACCTATGCTCTTGATGCACAGCCACCTTTATATAAAAGCACCATGACCCTTATTTAAGTAAGGGTCCACTTATATTCATCCAGGAAATTCCCTCCCCATTCCCGAATAACAGCCTCCTGTACACTAGTGATTGGTGTAAATGCACTGTTGCTTTGGTGGTCAGTGTAGGAACTGGCTAGATATAGGTCATAACTAGAAGCCTTTTCATTGACCATCATGCATCGGAGCCATGCCAGCAACCAATGTCTTAAAAGGATGTACACTGACCACCACATAAGGCAAATTCTACACTGAGCACCAATATAATGGGGAATTCTACACTGATCACCACGCAGAAGGAGACTTTATGCAGACCACCAATGTAGCAGGGAATGCTAAACTAACCACCATGTATCAAGATATCTAACACTGACCACCATGTAACATAAGATTTTACAAAGGCCACCAGTGTAACAGGGGACTCTATATAGACAATGTAATCAATATAATGGGAGATCCTACACTGACCATCCATGTAATAAGGGAGTTTCTACACCGGTGTCCACCAATGTAATAGGGAATTCTACACTGATCATCAATGTAATGGAAAATTACACACTGACCACACTAACATAAGTCTTCTTCTCTTACCCCCAATGTAATGCGTAAGTGTTCCTGTAACATTAAAGCGGAGCTCCACCCAAAAGGGGAAGCTCCACTTGTTCACATGGTTTGACAGGTACCCGCTCCCACTTCCGGGTAAGATCGGCGATCAGCGATCTACGGCATGTCCGGCCCCTCCTCCTTCCCCATACTTCCTTCTGGGACACACAGAGATGGTACCAGTCAGAAAGCACAGCATGACTAACGCATGCGTAGGCTTCACTGCCAGTTTCCCTTACTTACAATGCCGATGCCTGCACCCCAAACCGATTGACGAATCAGCTCCGGGTGCCAACATCGCGGGATCCCTGGACAGGTAAGTGTCCTTATATTAAAAGTCAACAGCTACAGTATTTGTAGCTGCTGACTTTTATTTATTTTTTTTGTATCAGACTGGAGCTCCGCTTTAAAAAAAAATGTTTTTTTCCTACTGAACACCACTGTAAGGGACAGCCTTCCCCCCTTTAAAGATCAATGTTGTGTCAGAGTTTACACAAGGCTAATAATGTGACCCCCCCAAGTTTCCTGCACCTGATAATTGGATGCTCAAGTACCAAGCACTGCATTGTGGGAGGAAGGGGAACAGGTCAAATGATCCCCCATGCCTACAAAAGTTGTGCATTTCCATAGGCTCTGGCAGCATTGGGCACCATGCACAATGGATGCTATCTGGGCTCTCTCGGCGTCGGGCAGGAGACGCTGCTTACAAAACATTCTTTTGCAGCGTTTTGTAAGCAACGTTTACCGGCGTTAATCGGCGTTTATTGGCGTCTGCGTTCTTGGCCATTTTTTTTCTTCTTCATTAGCTTCCATTGACTGCAAAAAACACCGGACGCCGATAAACAGCAGTTTACCAGTGTTTATCGGCGTCCGGCGTTTTTTGTGGTCAAAAGAACGACTTTTGAACGCCAATTCAGGGCGTTCAGATAACAGCCCAAAAACGCCACTGCTGATAAACGACAATTAACGTCCATGTGTGCATGGACACATAAGATAACATAATGTGGCATTTTTGGGCTGTTAAAAAAAAACGCCAAAACAACCAAAAACGGTCATTTATCAGATACGGTGCGCATAGAACCTTAGGAAGTGGCAAGGGAGAGCAGTGAAGGTAATTATTAGCAGAATGGGGTGGGGGAATATCAAGGGAACCTGTCACTTTGCTCGGAATGGCCATCCCTAACCCTTCTTATTTTAATCAAATGCTTTGTTGCATAATAACAGGTAATCTTAAACAAAAGTTTATGCAGGAACTGGAAGTTTACAGACCCTAAAAACAAAAATAAGCCAACATTATGAATAATGAGGTTGGTAAACAAGTACAGACATGTCAAACACATTTGTTGTTTGCAACCAATTGCATATGTTTTCTTTTGTTCCTAATCCTTAAAACATGTAATATTATGTAATTCTGTAGCTGGCTTGTGTTACAAGTAAGTATTGATGTAAATCTATTCAGACATGCCAATTTACTGTTGTTTTTCAAGTCTCAGAGATTTGTTACGTGTGCAGTGCTGTGGTTTCATCAATTAAAAGCAAATCTGTCTGAGGTCGTTGGCGGAAATACAATCAGAGTTTGGACACCACACGCGGATTTTTGATAGCCAACTCATATCTCACATTACACTACCACTGTGCCTAAATGCACCAGACGTCTTCTAACCTATTGTTACCTTTGTGTTTAAAGTTCACCTTTTCAGAAAAAAATCAAAAGGTGACACCGTACACTCTCCACGCCCCCCTGGTCCCCACTATACTTACCTGTGTGGGTGAGGAGCTGCCAGTGCCCACACAGGCAGTGTAGTGATCCAGGAATTAAAAATCTCTGCTCTTCTCCCTCTTCTTTCTGCAACACTTCCAGGATGGATCAGAACAATTCTGATTGGCACAGAGCATTGCACTCAACTATTCCGGTAGTTCTGCTAAAAGAAGAGGGAGAAGAGCAGGGATTTGAAATCCGTGGGCTGCTGCACTCACTGGTGGGCACTGACAGCTCATCTGTGTAATTAGTGCACCAGCGCAAACCCAAACTATATCCTTAATGCTACTTGGGGTACTGCTATAATATTCACCAATGGTGCAAAGAAATAAATGTTTCTATTGTGATAGCTGGGCTCCCCCCATTATCAAATTCCAGTATATCAAATAACAAGATTATGATATTTATAAATCCTCAATCCAACAAAATATAAAGGTGAAAGTATATAATGAAATATACAGTATCTCACAAAAGTGAGTACACCCCTCACATTTTTGTAAATATTTTATTCTATCTTTTCATGTGACAACACTGAAGAAAGGACACTTTGCTACAATGTAAAGTAGTGAGTGTAGAGCTTGTATAACAGTGTAAATTTGCTGCCCCCTCAAAATAACTCAACACACAGCTATTAATGCCTAAACTGCTGGCAACAAAAGTGAGTACACCCCTAAGTGAAAATCTCCAAATTGGGTCAAGTTAGCCATTTTCCCTCCCTGGTGTCATGTGCCTCATTAGTGTTACAAGGTCTCAGGTGTGAATGGGGAGCAGGTGTGTTTAAATTTGTGTTATTGCACTCACTCTATCATACTGGTCACTGGAAGTTCAACATGGCACCTCATGGCAAAGAACTCTCTGAGGATCTGAAAAAAACAATTGTTGCTCTACATAAAGATGACCTAGGCTATAAGAAGATTGCCAATACCCTGAAACTGAGCTGCAGCACGGTGGCCAAGACCATACAGCGTTTTAACAAGAGAGATTCCACTCAGAACAGGCCTAGCCATGGTTGACCAAAGAAGTTGAGTGCACAGCTCAGCGTCATATCCAGAGGTTGTCTTTGGGAAATAGACGTATGAGTGATGCCAGCATTGCCACAGAGGTTGGAAGGGTGGGGGGTCAGCCTGTCAGTGCTCAGACCATACGCCGCACACTGCATTAAATTGGTCAGCATGGCTGTCATCCCAGAAGGAAGCGTCTTCTAAAGATGATGCACAAGAAAGCCCCCAAACAGTTTGCTGAAGACAAGCAGACTAAGGGCATGGATTACTGGAACCATGTCCTGTGGTCTGATAAGACCAAGATAAACTTAATTGGTTCAGATGATGTCAAGCGTGTGGGGCAGCAGCCAGGTGAGGAGTACAAAGCCAAGTGTGTCTTGCCTACAGTCGAGCATGGTGGTGGGAGTTACATGGTCTGGGTCTGCATGAGTGCTGCCGGCACTGGGGAACCATGAATGCTAACATGTACTGTGACATACTGAAGCAGAGCATGATCCCCTCCCTTCGGAGACTGGGCGGCAGGGCAGTATTCCAACATGATAATGACTGCAAACACACCTCCAAGGTAACCACTGCCTTGCTAAAGAAGCTGAGGGTAAAGGTGATGGACTGGCCAAGCATGTCTCCAGACCTAAACCCTATTGAGCATCTGAGGTGGATAAGTGCAAGGTCACTAACATCCACCAGCTCTGTGATGTCGTTATGGAGGAGTGGAAGAGAACTCCAGTGGCAACCTGTGAAGCTCTGATGAACTCCATGCCCAAGAGGGTTAAGGCAGTGCTGGAAAATAATGGTGGCCACACAAAATATTGACGCTTTGGGCCCAATTTGGACATTTTCACTTAGGGGTGTACTCACTTTTGTTGCCAGCGGTTTAGACATTAATGGCTGAGTTATTTTGAGGGGACAGCAAATTTACACTGTTATACAAGCTGTACACTCACTACTTTACATTGTAACAAAGTGTCATTTCTTCAGTGTTGTCCCATAAAAAGATATAATAAAATGTTTACAAAAATGAGAGGGGTGTACTCACTTTTGTGAGATATTGTGTATAGTCCAAATAAAAGTCCTTCACATAGTGATTCCACATGTCTAATGTGACTGTGCAAATCCAAATGCTTGTTGTGATTCACCACCACCTTCCACTATATGCACTCACCAGATGCCAAGCATAAAGGAGCTTTTTCTTTTAATATGGATGAGTTATTGCTCAATCGATACCACCCTGCTGCAATGCCTTTCTGTGTGCCAGTATAATATCTTTCTCAGTTGCTCATGAAAAGACAAATGGCCATCATTGCGCAATGTTCTAATAAACCTTTTATTGCTTTAAAAATATTTAAAAATGTTCATTCACATTTCCTTGTGTCTTAGACCGGCACTCAGTCTGTCCAGCGTTCCAATAACTGCCTGCCTTTGCTGTTCCAGTATCAGGAAGCCAGAGTGCGGTTCAAGCCTCGGACTGGATGCGGGTCCTAGGCAGGATG
Source organism: Glandirana rugosa (assembly GCA_018402905.1). Classification (NCBI taxonomy): domain Eukaryota; kingdom Metazoa; phylum Chordata; class Amphibia; order Anura; family Ranidae; genus Glandirana; species Glandirana rugosa. Next base: position 1,971,217 of record BLSH010246063.1, on the reverse strand, counting down.
TGACGTTACCGTCGCACAAGTAGCGTCCTGATGGCGCATTATGACGTCCTGATGGTGTATTATTAATGCAAAATGCATTGATGCTAGTTGTGTGACGGTAACAGAAGACAATGATGCTGGTTCCATTCAGTAATGCGTCATGAAGGTATTCAACGATGACCATGATGCCGCTCTGCAGATGACATCGGGAGCTACCTGTCATGCTGCAGCCCAGGAGGTAGAGACACTCCTGATTGAGTGTGCTGCCACCGCCTCTGGAGGAGCCAAGCCCTTTGCCCTGAAAGCCCTGGACGATCCAGGCTGCAATTGTTCTGGAAGAGGCCTTTTTCCCTTTGTTCTTCCCAGAGAAGAGGACAATAAAGTGGTCTGATTGCCTGAAGGTGGCCATAGCCTGAAGATATTTCTCCAAGGCTTTCCCAACATCCAGGGGGTGCGCTTCTGCAGCCTCTGAGGACCTGAAGGTAGGCAAAGATATCTCTTGGTTTTCGTGAAACACTGACATGACTTTGGGTTGTGAGCCGAGCCTGGGTATCAGAACTACCTGATCTGGGAAGAAAGTCAGGAATGGCTCTTTGTGCCCCAAGGCCCCAATCTCTGAGACAGAGGTGACTGCCACCAGGAAGGCTGTTTTCATAGACAGATCCCCAACTGACACCGAACTCGCACATCCGGGTGCAGGTTCCGCCAAGAAGTCGAGGACCAAAGGAAGGTCCCATTTTGGGAACCTAGGCTTCCTTTGAGGTCGCAACCTCACTGCCCCCTTAAAGAATTGACAGACCAATGGGTGACCAGCCCAGGAGGTCCCTGTGAAGGCTGACAGGGCCAATACTTGTACTCTTAGGGAGCTTACTGATGAAGGTAACTCGAGTCCAGATTGTAAGAACCCCAAGATTTCCTGTACTCCAGGGTTTCTGTAGGATTTCCCATTGGAATGTGAAAAGTCCATGAATCTGGATCATATTCGCTCGTAAACTCTGTTTGCGCTAGGACGTCTGGAGTTCATAAGGGTGGAGATCACCCCCAAGGTGCAGCCTTGGGCCTCGAGCCTCTCCCTCTCAAAAATAGACCATTAGTTGCAGCCGTGGTGGGCATGAGTGTAAGACTGTTCCCTGCGATAGGAGATCTGGCCTGAGAGGGAGGGGCATCGGGGCCCGGAAGCTCAGCTGTGTCAGTAATGGAGACCAATGCCTGTTGGGCCAGAAGAGTGTTATTGCCAAAATCTCTGCCTTCTCTGATCTCAGCCTGTGCAGGAATCTGAGGATAAATGGTACTGGTGGAAATGCATAGGCCTTGTTGAACCTCCAGGTGTCTGTTAGGGCATCCACTCCGAGGCCATGGAGGCAAAAGCCCCGCGTGTAGTAGTTCTTGAGTTTGTGATTGCCCGGGGAAGCGAACAGATCGACCTCAGGATCGATTCCTAGTGACCGGACCCAGTTGAATACTTCCGTATGAAGGGACCATTTGCCGTTGTTCACTTGTACTCAGGAAGTCTGCTTGGACATTCCAGGCCCCAGGAATATAGACCACTGAGACATCTGCCAGGATCCTCTGAGCTCCATCTCTTGCAGTAGAGAAAGACTCTGCATCCCACCTTGTCTCTTCACATAAGAGACCACTGTCGTATTGTCCATTCTCAGAAGTACGGCCTTCCCCTCCGTTAGGTGGCGGAAGGCTCGAAGGGCGCAGTAGGCCGCCCTTAACTCCAAGATATTGGACACCGGAATGTGGGGAAGTGGGCCCCATGTCCCCAGGGCAAACTCCGCACTGCAGTGGGCTCCCCACCCCGAGTTGCTGGCATCGGTCATGACTACCACCCACGCTGGTGGGGAGATGGAGTGACACCTGAGCAAGTTCTTGCATTGCAGCCACCATGGCAGGCTGTCCCTCATGGCTGTTGTTATGTGAATGGTGTGATCACCTTTATCCGGACTCCACTGGCACAGGAATCCCATCTGGAATGGTTGCATCCTCCACAGAGCCCATTTGACCATAATGGATGTGGAAACTATGGTGCCAATCGCTCTGAGGCATTGGGAGCCTCTCAGATGTGAGGATGATAGGGCCAGTTGAATACTGTCCCATACTATGGAGATTTTCTCTGGTGTTAGAGAGATAGTGTTCTCCATGGTGTTGAACCAGGCACCCAGATGCACCAGGTCTTGTGATGGTGCCAGATTACTTTTTTGCAGATTTAGCATCCAGCCAAACTCCTGGAGCGTAGCAATTACCTGCCACCTTTGGGCCAGCAGCTGATCTCTGTCCTGAGCTAGTAGAAGCAAGTCATTTAGATAGTGGTGTAGTCGTATGCCCTTCTTCCTGATAAGAGCTACGACCGATAGAAGAACTTTTGAGAACACCCACAGGGACATCAAGAGCACAAAGAGAGGGCACGTAAATAGAAGTTGGCATTGACCGACTAGGAAGCGGAGATACTTGCGAAACCCCTCTGTTATGGGGACGTGAAAGTAAGCGCCTTTCAAGTCCATTGAAATTAGCCAGTCACCTGGTTTGCACTGAGTGCTGGATCGTCACAAGCGTCTCCATCTTGAACCTTTCGTTCTTGATAAATTTGTTCAAGTGGGTGAGATCTATAACTGATCTCTATGCCCCATTCTTTTTTTGAAATAGAAAGAGGGGGGAGTAAAGAACCTGAAACTTTTCCTCTTCTGGCACTGGCACCGCTGCGCCCTAAGCCACCAATGAATCCACATATTCTAGCAGAATGCACTTCTTTTCTTCCAGAAGCGGCACTAGTGTGGGAACAATTCTGAGTACCGGGTGGCTTGTGAAGGTCCACGAGTGTCCGGAAGAGACCTTCCTGATGGCCCAAGCATCTGAGATCGAGGCCACCCAGGCATGCTGTAATTGGAACAGACGTGCCCCTACCCGACACACCTGGGCGGGCCCAAACTCAACAAGACTTTGTTGATTCACGCTCAGTGGGCACCGTACCTTTAGCGGCCCTCTGGGTGGACATCTGGCCCCTTTTCCAATTTCTCCGGAAGTCTCTACCAGGCCTGTAGCTGCGGGCGTCCCTTGCCCAATCAGTAGCTTACCTCCCTGTTTGTGTCCTTTTCTGGCCAAACATGCAACTGTCCTGTGGGAGGAATCCCGACTTCCGCCCCCCGGTGGCCCTGGCAATGGCCTTGTCCAACCTATTCCCAAACAAGGAGGACCCCTTTAAAAGGTATCATACACCAGGCCTGTTTTGAGGAGGGGTCATGAAGCTAGGGGCGTAACCACAGGACCTGCTTCAACGTAATGGAGGACAGCATCACCCGTGCCACCAGGCGAATCATGTCCAGGGAAGCCTCCCCCCCAGGAAGGAAGATGCCCATTTCAGCTCCTGAATGGGTGCATTCCTGGCTACTTCCTCTAAGATGGTGCCTAGGAATTTTTCAGTGGTTTCTGTGGCTATTGCTTTCATTTCCTCCATATTATATATATCATTAATTGTATAGAGCCACTCTTTGATTGAGGGTGTCTGGCCCATACCTCCATCGCCTTAGACATGGCTGCTAAGGCCAGGGCTGGCTTGAAGGCCGTGCCAGCTGTCATGTAAATCCTCTTAAGATCTAAGTCAATATTCCTGCCGAGAGGCTCCTTGAAAGACACCGCATCCTCCAGAGGAAGGGTGACGTGTTTCGGCAGTCTCATGACCGCCACATCTACCAGGGGAGCAGACTCCAGATACTTGACGTTCTCTTCCTTAAAAGGATAGAGCCTAGATGTTTTGTTTGACATTGAGATCTTCTTGTCTATCTTCTCCGACTCTTCCGTGATAATGCCTTTCAGCTCTGTGAGTAGTGGGAAGTTGGGACGCTCTTTCCCAAGATGCTTAAAAAACTTCCTTTGTTTTGCCAGAGAAGACACCAGCTCCACCCATGTCAAAGCCTCTTTAACGGCCTTAATTAAGGGTAGGACTAGGGCAGTGTCAAAGCCCACACAGTCGTCTCCCTCCATCTCCCTATCTGAGAGAGCCTGGGGTGAAAAGCTTGGCTGAGACGGGCCCGGCTCCTCCTGGGTATCTTCCTCCAGCGAGCCTCTGGCAGAGGATTGGCTATGGGTATGGGATGGTACCAATTCTTTTAATGACTGCTGAACCACCCGTCTGACCAGTGGCTTAATCTGCTGGCCTCCAGCCTCCCTCTCTCCTGTCGCCCGGGCGTAACACGTGTCACACAGTGATTTGCCCTCGGGGACATGGGTGCCACACCCCCAACCTTTACAACCGGGGTGGCTTCCTTGGCGGTGGGAGTGGTGTCTGGAAGAAGAGTGTGAGCTTCTTCCATGGTGCCGGCCTCTTAATGAGGATCTATGGTGCCGGGATCCAGATGAGGAGTGTCTGCGCTGAGATCTGGCAGGGTCTCTGGCATCTCGAAAGGTATGTTGGTGATCTGACCTGGGAGGGCTTAAGAGACAAGACAAAGTAGAAAGGACGGGGAGAGAGAAACACAGTGAGTAACCAGCGGGTATAGTCGGGCGATTCCACATGCACCCCTCCCCCCCGGCCCCAAGCTATACCTGTTGAATGAGGGCTGGCCGCATTGAGGCAGTGACTTGTCCATCGCGAGGGGGAGGGTACAGATGCGTCTGCCTAAAAGGGAGAGCTACTGGTGCCTGAGCAGCAGCCCTCTGGGAGGAGGAATCTGGTCTTACCTAAATAAGGCTGAAACACGGCTTGGGGAAGCCGCCGCACACTGCCCACAGTCTTTCCCAAAACTGAGCAGGGCTGAAAGCTATTTAAGTTTCACGCCCCACCCCATCACCACTCCATCATGCCGTGCATGCACACAGGCCACGGGGACCAAAGCACCAGGTCCCTGCGCCTGCGCTAGCCAAGCTTCGACTCCGTGCTGGCATTTTGCGCATGCGCAGATGCACCCATGGTCCGCGGATGGGTCTAGGCAGCGGTGTGGAACGCAGGAGCATTCCAACCGCCATGCAGAGCAATACTCTGGCGCCAGGGATATACAGAGAGGGGAGACAGGACACTGATCCTGGACATGAAAGGATGCTGCCATGGAGTCATTGACAAGCTGTGGCTTCTGAGACCCTGCCACTCCCGCGCTGGCGTCTCCCTGGGCAATGGCAGGCCGCCCCTCCTGGGCTTTCCTGGCCTGAATGCCAAGCCGTGGCTGGGTACTGTGCGAAGGGGGACACCACCACCCTGACGACATCTGCCCCGCTCAGAGGCTGGGGAGAATGCTGCCCTGGACGCTTGCTGCTCTTGTTCTGGTGAGTCTGTACTGTCGGGTCCATAGAGGAGGACAAAAAAAAAAGGAACACGCGAGCTAAGCATGAGGTTAAATTTATAGAAGAAGGGTCCTATAGGGTTAAAGAGGAGGCGGGGTAAAAATGTTTTTTTTTTTTTACACTGTCCCTTTAAAAAAAATTCTATTCACTTTTATTGCTGTCACAATGAATGTAAACATCCCTTGTGAAAGTAACTGCCCCAAACCCCTTCTCTGCATTTAAAAGTATTAAAACCGCCAAGCTCAGTGTTTTTGAATACCGTGGATTTTTTTAAAACTGCTGAGTAAACTGGAAGTGATGTCATGACATCACTTCTGGGTTATTAGATACAAGACACAATCAAAGCCAATTCCAGGGAGCGCGGGTGGAGCAGCAGAAGGCGAAGGGAGGGGGGGCGTCCTCTCCCACTGCTTGTAATAACAAACGAGCGGCTGCTTAGCCGCATCAGTTTTTATTACAAGAAAGCTGACTGTTGGCTCTAAAAAAGGGTGCCGGTTTGATTACTGCAGCTACAGGCAGGACTCCGGTACAACCACTTGAGCAAAATGTCGAACAGGTACATGATTTTGCGCAAGTGATTAAGTAAAACTCATGCTTGGCCCTTCCCACTTCTGCCTCCTGAGTCCCTCTAGTGGCCAATGAATGTAATGGCTTGCCTTACTGAACAATAGGAAGTTTAAGAATTTTGTAAGAGGCATGTAAGTGTTTACAGCACTTTGGCCCCTTTTTTCACAACAGTATGCAGCTGGAGTCTAGTCCTGTGATTAAAGGAAATCTTCCTCCAGGCTAGCGAAAGGAAGCAGGTTACTGAATAGAGAAGGAGTTCTACTAAGGCAGAAAGAGGGAAGACCTATTCCTTGGAGGTAAGAGACAACTAGGTCCTCCATGTGAGAGTCCTCCTGGGGGGGAAATTAAGAGCGGGGAGCATATTTTCTCAGGTTACTGAAGGGTGAGCAAAGGAGGTTGTAATAGCCTGGGATGTGAAGATGCTAAACCCCAATACAACAACTGATGACTCCCACGGTCCCATTAGGAATGATGTTGGGGCTTTGTTTTACCACATTCAACCATGGGCCTGATCTTCATATTAAAGAGGTTATATATTTCCAAAACCCTTTTCAACTCTCAGTTAACTTTTGTAATCAAAGAGCAGTGACACGATTCATTGTCTTCAGCTGTGCTGTTAAAGGATTTGTGAGCAAGGGTATGAAGTGAGTATTGTACAGAAAATATAGGATGGGATAGACTGTCATCTGAAGTGGTGAGGTGATTACACAGTAGTTGCATAAAAAGCAATCAGCTTTCAGGTTTTATTGTCAAAGCTTAAGGCTGGGTTCACATCTAATGCCAATGCTGCTCACAGCAGGAGTCCGGTGTGTCTCGGTTCACCGTTTCAGGTCTGACTTCAGCCTGAATTTTGGGCTGAATTCAGACCTGAAACAGACCAAAAGGCGCACAGCACCCCTGTGCAAATTCACGCCGGAGCCGCAGAGGAGATGTTTGAACAGGCTCCATAGATAGCCGGTCAAAATCTCCTGCTATTGCAAATTGGATGCGGAAAATCCACATCCAATTTGCAATAGTGTGAACCCAGCCTTATTGAACAAGCTGAAATTAGAAGCTGATTGGCTACCATTCACAGCTGCACCAGTGTTTCAAACTGTGTTGAGTTTAAGTGGACATTAGTGACTAATGCTTTGCACGTCACATTAATGCCTTCCAAGCTGATCTTCAGAGTTAGACTATAAGGGTCCTTTCACACACACACGGACCGTTCATCAGTTCATCAGTTTATCAGTTCATCAGTTCATCCGTTTTTCATCAGTTTTTCATCCGTTTTTTCATCCGTTTTTCATCAGTGGTCATCAGTTTTTCATCAGTTTTTTCATCAGTTTTTCATCAGTGGTCATCAGTTTTTCATCAGTTTTTTTTTACATTCACTACCAATGCAAAAACGGATGAAAAACTGACCGTTCGTCAGTTTACATCCGTTTTTCGTCCGATCCGTTTTTTTGACGGATGAAAAATAGGACTTTGACGGAAGCGGATGAAAACTGATGAAAATAGCTGATCATCAGTTGTCATCAGTTTTTCCATAGAGTTGCATTAATGTCCGTTTTTCATCCGTCAACGGATGGATGAAAAATGGACAAACGGTCCGTGTGTGTGAAAGGGGCCTAAAACAGGGGCCCTCCCTAGAATAAAGAGTGGCCAAACCTTGCAGGCCAGGCTAAGCTCAAGAGTTTCAGAAACAGTCAATGCATGATTAAAATTTTAGCACTCTGTAATTTTTGATCTATTGATTGTTCTGAAATTTAGTTTTCACCAGGTTGCAAGGGTTACCTTTGCAAAGTTTTATTAAATGCTCAGTTTGAGTTGTCCAGTTTTTCGACAGGTCTGTTGTAAGGGGTGTATTTATAAAAAAAATCAAGGGTTTTTATGCTGCAAAACTGCATGTACCGTGTGAATGCCAGCAAAAGCCTGCAGGACAAATGCTCTTGTGTGAATCAGAAGAATAACATATTATGGCCATTAGATGGAGCTGGTGATCATGGGAAAGAAACACTTATTTACTATGATCATCAATTCCATATACAGACATCAAGATTTTATGGACAAAACACATGCATATATACACATGAACAAGTTTTAAATTAGTTTAGACTTGGTTATTCTTCATGCCTATGATAACTCATATTTGCCTGTGGTGAGATATCTCAAGACTTTAACATAGCATTAAAATGTAAAATCTAAGCTCTTTAAAGTATCTATACACAAAAATGTAATGCCTTGCAGGTTACCAATCCATAATAGTGGTGGATGCCCTTTTCAGGCTTGTTTTCCTTTATTTTCAACTGTTGATCCATCCAGTAGATTTGTTATTTTCCAATTTCCTGTAACAGACCAAGCTTTCCAGCAAGTGCCAAATGGCTTCACAAGCTGCCAAATATTACATTTCTGTTTTTTGGTTTAATACTGTTTTAATTTCAAGTTTAAGTTTTAACGATTGAGCCATCCTTTTAACCCCAATGTTGGTGTGTAGCACCCTACTAGTTCAGAGTAGGCTCCTAGATACAGTGCCTTGAAAAAGTATTCATACCCGTTGAAATTTTTCACATTTTGTCATGTTACAAAACGTAAATTTATTTTATTGGGCTTTTATGTGATAGACCAACACAAAGTGGCACATAAAAAAGAGTGGAAGTAATATGATAAATGGTTTTCCAAATTTTTTACAAATAAATATCTGAAAAGTGTGGCGTGTATTTGTATTCAGCCCCCTTTACTCTGATACCCCTAACTAAACTCTAGTGGAACCAATTGCCTTCAGAAGTCACCTAATTAGTAAATAGAGTCCACATGTGTGTAATTTAATCTCAGTATAAATACAGCTGTTCGCTGAAGCCTGCAGATATTTGTTAGAGAACTTTAGTGAACAAACAGCATCATTAGGCCAAGGAACACACCAGACAGGTCAGGGATATAGTTGTGGAGAGGTTTAAAGCAGGGTACGGTTATAAAAAAAATATTTCAAGCTCTGAACATCTCACGGAGCATCATGTTGTGGGAATACTTTTCTTCAGCAGGGACAGAGAAGCTGGTCAGAGTTGATGGGAATATGGATGGAGCCAAATACAGGGCAATCTTAGAAGAAAACCTGATAGAGTCTACAAAAGACTTGAGATTATGCTCTGCTTCAGTATGTCACAGTACATGTTTGCATTAATGGCTCCCTCAATGAACTGTAGTTCCTCAGTGCCGGCAGCACTCATGCAGCCCTAGACCATGACACTCCCCCACCATGCTTGACTGTAGGCAAGACACATGTGTCTTTGTACTCCCCACCTGGTTGCCGCCACACACGCTTGACACCATCTGAACCAAATACGTTTATCTTGGTCTCATCAGACCACAGGACGTGGTTCCAGTAATCCACATCCTTAGTCTGCTTGTCTTCAGCAAACTGTTTGCGGACTTTCTTGTGCACCATTTTTAGAAGAGGATTCCTTCTGAGACGACAGCCATGCAGACCAATTTGATGCAGTGTGCGGCGTATGGTCTGAGCACTGACAGGCTGACCCCCCCCACTCCTTCAACCTCTGCAGCAATGCTGGCAGCACTCATACATCTATTTCCCAAAGACAACCTCTGGATATGACTCTGAGTACGTGCACTCAACTGCTTTGGTCGACCATGGCGAGGCCTGTTCTGAGTGGAATCCGTCCCGTTAAACCGCTGTTAAACGTGCTGCAGCTCAGTTTCAGGGTCTTGGCAATCTTCTTATAGCCTAGGCCATCTTTATGTAGAGCAACAATTCATTTTTTTCAGATCCTCAGAGAGTTATTTGCCATGAGGCGCCATGTTGAACTTCCAGTGAACAGTATACAGTATGAGAGAGTGAGAGCGATAACACCAAATTTAACACACCTTCTCCTAATTCACACCTGAGACCTTGTAACACTAACGAGTCACATGACACTGGGGAGGGAAATGGCTAATTGGGCCCAATTTGGACATTTTCACTCAGGGGTGTACTCACTTTTGTTGCCAGTGGTTTAGACATTAATGCCTGTGTGTTGAGTTATTTTGAGACAACAGCAAATTTACACACGTTATACAAGCTGTACACTCACTAATTTACATTGTAGAAAAGTGTCATTTCCTCAGTGTTGTCACATGAAAAGGTATAATAAAATATTTACAAAAATGTGAGGGGTGTCCTCACTTTTGTGAGATACTGTATGCTGTGATCGGGGCTAATAGGCCCAAATTACAAGTGGTTCCTGCAAAGGTAGCGCTGCATGTTGGGACATCACCTTGGATCCCCCCCCCCCCCCCCAAATTTATACTGTCTGTGCCAATAGCAGCCAGCAGCAAACAAGAAATTGGAGGACTGTAAGTGCATCCAAGCTACCCTGGGCAGGGAAGGAGTCTCTGCAATACTGACATCTTTCACAAAGAGGGTCAAATACAGTGTTTTTTCCACAAAATTTAACTGACTGTTGCCAATAGCAGCCGAGTGCAAAATAGCTTAAAGGCTGCTGTGTTCTGGGTGGGAGAGAGTGGGCTGTTTCGAAGGGATTTCTCACCTAGGAAGGCTTAGGGATATACGGAGAGCACTATTTGTCCTCTATTTGCTTTCTGGGTATCTATGCAACCAGAGAGGCTCTGGGAGAAGTGATCATTGGTACCATCCAGGACTTCCTACCTGCATCACTGCTTGAGAGGGGTTGCTGCCTTTTCCCTAATTAAAGGCAGATGCTCTGTATGATCCCTGTAATAAGGATCATAAGAGAAAGGTGAGCAGCCTGTGTAATTGGCGATGGACTCCTGAGCACCCCTGAGCACCCTTTTTTCATGGTGAAGCTGAAATGTGCATGCTCTAAGATCCCACTGATACAGCATGTGTGAGGAAGTCTTTTCTGAATGAATGTTTGGACTTTTTTACTACATAGGAGCGCTGCACAGTTTGATTATTACTTTTCTTCAAACCAGAAGCAACACAGAGTAAAGAAAACTTTCTTGTGGCACAGTGAGAGCTAACAGTGACGCGGGAAGATAATACAGAGGAGGAGGCTGGTGCCAGTATGCCTCTGAGTGGAACTGAGCTGCAGGTCATGGAAGAGACACCCAACACGTGTTTGAGAGGAAGATGGTGGCACACATGCATCACTTTAGCTACAGGGCTTTAATGGCTGCAGTGCAGGACCGTTTGAGTGAGAGGCTAGAGCAGATGGTGTCCAGTTGGTCCACCAAGGAGGCTTGGCACTGGGTGTGGTCTGAGGAGCGGAGAGACTGTGCCTGGTGTGTGCTGGATGCAGGAGACTCACAGATGCAATGAAAGGGTTGTCAAGGTGTGTGAATTGTGACCCCCCGTGAGGTGATGGAATCATCCCAGCCGGCTGGAGGGCTGCAGGAGGAACACAGCGGTATTGGTGCTGTGCAGCAGGACAGAGTCAGCAGCAGAGCATGGGAGTTCACCTGTGGTTGAGGCAGCACACCTGCGACTATCCACGGCAAGCAGGAGATTTCTGTCGGGTCCATCTCAGCGCGACCATTAATAGTGTCCTGTAGGGATGCAAACGTCTAAACAGGGAGGAACTCCGGACAGGCCAGTTGCAGCTGCTCACCCTGTCACTCCCACTTGGAAGGAGCTGAAATCTGATGAGTCACCAGGTGAGCCACTGGGGAGTGGCAGTGGTGGGGTAATAGACCTTGGGTCCCCAAGTGTAAGAGCTAGTTTTGAGTCCCTGTTGGCAAGGGTGGAGGATTGGGACTTTTGCAGCTCTTCGGGCACCAAGTGGGACTGGGGAGATACCCTGGGGAAAGTGAAGAAAGACTGTCTGCAGATAGGGCAGCTTTTTGCTGGAGAGTGCCTGGGTGTTAAAAATGGACCAGGCATATGCAGAGAGCCGGGTTCATTCTGAAGCCCCCCACTTTTGGGACACGGGTGTTGACACAAAATGTGTTCTTTAACCTTCCTGGCGGTATTCCCGAGTGTGGCTCGGGGTGGAATTTTAGTACCATTAGCGGCAACCCCGAGCCACACTTGGGATTGCATCGCTGGATCCAAAGCAGCATTACTTACTTTGTCCCCTGGATCCAGTGATGTCCCCTGCCGTGTCTGCGGGTTGTGTGCGCCACCTGATGCCTCTGTGTGCCGGGCTCCGTTCCCTGCGAGCGCCGCGTCGCACGGGGGCGGAGACCGGCGGCAAATTCAAAAAGTGAAACACACAGTAAACATACAGTACACTGTAATCTGTAAGATTACATTACTGTATGAAATCATTTCACATCCCCTTTGTCCCTAGTGGTTTGCCCAGTGCCCTGCATGCACTTTTATATTATATATGTCATTCTTTCTGCCTGGAAACTTGAGAATGTACATGGCAACCAAAAAGTGTCCCTTTATGTCAAAAGTGGTTTTTGATCAGCTAGAAAACACCGATAGTAAATAAGATTCATTTGCAGAATTGAGTGATACTGATTTTGGGGAAATTTAGCATCAGGCACTGAAAGTGGCGACAGCGACAATTCTGCAACTGAGCAAATTTCAGTGTTTTTGGTTTGAATACATTATTGAATACATTTTATTACTATTACGTTATTATTTTTGATAATTATTTTTAGTTCTTTATTATATTATAAAGTGAATGAGGTTTCATATTATTTATTATATTATAATTTATGATTTCATGTTTCAAACTTTTTCATACCCGGGATGTCTACTAGACTTTTGTTTGGACAGATTTAAGTGAGTTATTCCTAAGAATTACAGGCCTACAATATAAAATTCCAAATTTCCATGCAAAATAATGTACCGCTTTCAGCACCAAAAATCTGAAATAATCATAACGCCAGGGAGGTTAAGGAACTAATCACCAGGTCATCCGAATCCCGTGTCCCACCTGGAAGGGGCAAAATCAAGAGATTGCCCCAGTTCTCACAATTTTCAGCAGTAAGTTCAGAAGAGTGTAGCCTTGGAGTGGGGCCTTGACCACCCTTATGTTACAAGACACGTATTGGATAAAGTTGAAGTGGAACATCTCAAATAGAATGAGGATCTCCTTTGGAACTATTTGCATGTCCTGGGGCCTAGCAGAGGGCCACATTACTCAAATTCTAGGTCAGTTTCCAGGACATTGAAAAAGAATGGAACCTGGGGGAAGGATTGAGTGGTGGTGGTAAAAGCTGGGAAGTCAGACCATCACTACTCCATCAACATCTGGGGGCCTGGCAGGCATATGGGACTCAGCCTCCAACAACAAAGACGATTCTTAAGGAAGACATTTCCTCCTTGCAGAGGGGATCCTCTAACTTGTTCTTGGACATGGCCAGTATGTTTGTTTAGCCTTCCCCAGCTGAAGACTGTTTCTAAGTTATAGGGAGTGGGCTTGCCCAGCCTTGTGACTGTTAAAGGGGGTATAAGTTCCCCAAATATCTCCTCCTAAGTTGGCATGATATTAGGTTTGAGACTCTGGCCCTGCAGTGCCAACCCTCTTGCTAAAGTACTTGGACCTTTTCTTGCCCTGGCAGCAGGAAAACACTGTTGTTCATACATTTTTCTGTAGATAGAATTGTAGGATAGATAGGTAGGATGCATCTTTCTGCTTCCTTTCATGGCTCTGGAAGAGAACGCCATGTCTAGAGTTGGCTACCAGAGTTGGCCACGAGGTGACCTAGATTTAGTAGTAGGGTTCATGGAGCTTCTAAACATGTATAGCATAGGCAATGTTGTTGTGGGTGACAGATCATCTCTTAGGAGATGATGCTTCTACCCAGGGTGTATTGATTACTGTGTTTATCAACAGTTTTCCTTTTCAGGCAAGAATACTTGGAGATATCTCTTTATGTAAAGTGTTAGAAAAAGACTGTGCAAGGGTTAACTGCATGCGGGTGTGTCTTCCTCTAAGTCCTGGATGAGCAGCTCTATTTAAACTTCCTGTTCCTGTCAGCAAGTGCTGTCCGTTCTACAGCGTTGGAGTGTATCTGGAGAGCTACCTATCCTTTGAATCTGTATCCTGACCTGTTCCTGAGACCCAGCTTGTTTGACCTTTGATTGACTTCCACCTGCACCGACCCCCAGCTTGCCCCACGACCATTCTTCTGCCTGATCCCTTTGTACCTCGCTGCCTGCTTGTTAATGACCCTGCCTGCACCTGACGACCCTTTTGCCTGATCCTTCTGTACCGCTTGCCAGCCAGTTGCCGACCTCAGCCTGCCTCACTACTCTACACCTGCAGGAGCCTCTGACGGACCTGCCTTGCCACCAGTGTTCCAGTCCAGCCCTCGTGCCCCTCTGTGCTCTGGAACCCTCTGTCTGCTCTATCAGGGGTTCCCGAACCAGGGTCGTAAGAGTGGTTGCTTCCTGCACAAGACAGACTCCTCCATCAGGTGCGTGACAGCAACGGACAGCCATGTCTGAGTCTGCGCAGGGAGCACCCTCTGCGATGAATGAGCTGTGTGTTCATCTAGCCGGCCTGACACAAGCAGTCAAGAGCCTTCAAGATGGCTACACCCGGTTGGAAGAACGGGTCTTGGAGCTCTCAGCACCCACCGCTTCTGGTCCTCAACGCCTTTCGGGCCTTGAACGCCGCCAGAGGACTTTTGAACAGGCCGTCCCCCTGGAACCCGAGACTACCGTCCCGGTGTTACCACGCCGATCGCCGGACTCACGGAGGTCTTCGCCACCCACGACTCTCGAGGTTCTGGGCAAGAAGGTTGGCCCACATCGGTAGAACTTCCGAGAACTGACGAACACAGTCCGGCCGATCTACTTGTGTGTCGAGTAAGTAGCGTCTCCCACGAGGGACGCGTCTGAGTCTGTACCGACAGGCAACGACAGTGCGTGGACTACCTCCTCAGACAGAACACGTCCTTCGTTGGTGAGAATGCTGGGACCAAGCCCTTG
>BLSH010246063.1:1915028-1935853 GCA_018402905.1 Glandirana rugosa | reverse complement strand
TGGTTTGGTTTCAACAGAACCCCTCATTTTCCACTTCTTGATTAGAGTTTGAACACTGCTGATTGGCATTCTCAATTCCTTGGATATCATTTTATATCCCTTTCCTGTTTTATACAGTTCAGCTACCTTTTCCCACAGATCCTTTGACAATTTTTTTGTTTTCCCCATGACTCAGAATCCAGAAACGTCAGTGCAGCACTGGATGAAAGATGCAAGGGTCTGTCAGGAGTCCAGAAACTCATTGACCTTTTATACATACACACTAATTACAAGCAAACAGATCACAGGTGAGGATGGTTACCTTTAATAGCCATTCAAACCCCTTTGTGTCAACTTGTGTGCATGTTATTAGGCCAAAATCACCAGGGTATGTAAACTTTTGATCAGGGTAATTTGGATAGTTTCTGTTTTCATTATGATTTAAATAGAGTAAACACAGTTGATTGATAATAAATTGCTTCAGTAAAACACTAACCTTGAGTGAAAGAAATGTTTTTTGTGTTCTCATTCATATTCTCTGAAAAATGGCTAAGATATGATAAATTCTGCCAGGGTATGTAAACTTTTGATCAGGGTCATTTGGATAGTTTCTGTTTTCATTATGATTTAAAAAGAGTAAACACAGTTGATTGATAATAAATGGCTTCAGCCAAACACGAACCTTGAGTGAAAGAAATGTTTTTTGTGTTCTCATTCATATTCTCTGAAAAATGGCTAAGAAATTATAAATTCTGCCAGGGTATGTAAACTTATGAGCACAACTGTAACTTGTATCTTTTTTGGAAATATAACTATGTCCATATGAACCCATTAAAATATATCCTTCTAAGCTCTAATTGCATTCAAGCTGCAGTTTCTGAAAAGCAACAACTCTTTATTGTGGAAGAACAGGATGCAAAATAGGATCTTTCATTGACCAGTCTTCCATTTCAGCATTCCATAGTTGAGTAGATCAAAACCAAAACAAAAAGTTTAGCTGCCACTAAGCAGTATTAGCTTCCCTTGCTCTGCTTTGCATATGTCGTGTTGTCAATCATTGTAATATAGTGGAGTGGGTTCACATTAAAACAACATTTTACAGGGTGTCAGGTGCTACACTATACAATATATAAACTGCTTTCCCACTGCAAACAAAGCAGGTCAAATTAAATATTTGCCTATGGTAATTAAATATGCCCTCAAAAAGCCATGGGCAGGTGTGTGTGGTCATTACTTTTCAATTTAAATACCTTTGAATGATGGAATAGAAGTACCTGCCCATCCCTTGGTGTTGGTGGGAGGTATATATATAATAAGATGATGGGTTGTTTGGTGTACTACGCACCCGATGAAGGGCTAACTTTGTCTTAAATTTGATGCAGTTTTTGATATGTGATTATCAAATACATGGAAAGCACTGACACATAACTGACGTGGCCTAAATAGACACTGGTGAACTTTGGTCCTATTTCCCCATTAGAGCGCACACAGCCAGGCACATAGCATTTTCTTGATTTCTCCTTTCGTAAATGGTTTAGGAGTTCTTTGAGTTTTTATTGGGAACGATGAACTGGGATAAGGAGGGGGAGTATGGGATGAAAACTGTAGAACTGACCAACTTGAGGACTGTTCACATTTCTGGCTACACTGCACAAACTGTTGACCGTACTGCACAAGGTTGCTAGCTGCACTGCATATGCTGTTGGCTGCACTGTAGAAGGCTGAATGTCCCACAAGATATCTATGCTGCTGGTGAACTGTTCTCCTTCCAGAGTTAAAAGCTACACACAGCCACTTTCCTTCAGTATTGGGGGTCATCTACTCACTTAGCCAAAGGCTCAAGAGTTGCCCCCTGACAATTTCCACCAGGCTCTTCTTACTGAGGGAGATATAGACTCAAACCACCATAGGACAGCTGGACTTTTTCCCAGAAACGTCCTCCTGGCTTTCTCCAGTGAGCTTCCTCCAGACCCAGCTTAATCTGTAGACAGGGATCTGTGAATATGCCCCCAACCTAAGCTTAGCTGGGACCTCTGTGTCTTTCTCAAGCCTTCCTCTAGGATCTTGCACCAGGAGGCAGAGCACCTGTACAGGGGTCTCCTCCTGCAGAACTGGACTCAAGAACAGTGCACTTTCTGGTCAGGCCTCAGGCTATTTAGGGGCTCTCTCTACATCTTCTGGGCACACCTCCCCATGGATTGGCTGCATTTCCATAAATATTCAGGCTGCCTTTTCTGTCCTCCCTCCTACTATACTTCTAGAATCCTCTAGAAGACGGGGTGGAGTAATAGAACAGCAGCCTGTGAAACATTGAGCAGCCCTAGATTATCAACCCCTGCTCTACTGATTACAGGGGAGCCAAACTCAATTTACCTAGCAGCCTGCTCTAAACTAGGAGGGTGCTATATCTGCTATGGTCGCAAAGCTTACAAAAAGAGTACAAATATCTCTGGACCAGAAGAGGTTAATACTTAAGTAAAGTAGAGTTTGTTTGCATATATTTCCAAAGCTTGTGCCTCTTATCAGGTAGATGACACCTATGAAAACTTTAAGCACTCCTCCAGCTTAGCAGCTGGAATTCTTCAACCTCCTCTAAACCTCAAGATAAAAATGCAGCACACTATATAAACTATGCTGGGGAGTGCAGGTAGTAAAATATAGAAATTATGAGGGGTTTATCATCATATATAAGATTATTATGGCCTCATCTGCTTGCATAACAATACAAATATGATTTCACTCCTTAATGTCAGGCAAGATGTTTTATTAATGCTGGCTTTATACCATTGTGTTGCGGTAACACGTTACACGCGATGATGCATTGTGGTGCCAGTCATTTTGAATGGCACCTACGCACCCCCACAACACACCTGCACTGTAGCACACTACAATGCACAGTGATGAACTGCAGAAAAAAAAGGTGCAGGTATATAATTTTTATGATTTACATCATTATGTCAACTCTTGACCAACAGCTCAGTCTAGGATGACCATGGATAATGCCTGAACAAAGATAGCTCCATCCTTCTGAAGAGAAACCATTTTCACCTAGATCTAATTTGAAAAATATGTGAATTGTGGGTGAAATTTGTGTAAATCTTGGGTGAAAACATTGATAAATAGACTCTTCTGGCTTACAATAACCCAACTTTCCACAAAAATATTACTTATGACAAAATCCCAATTACCAATACCATAATGTCCAACAACAACCACAAAATATTTGTTTGTATTACTGTAAATGTGAGCTCCATAAGTTCTTGTTTTTAATGATCTGGTTACCCCCCCCCCCCTCTTAATTTTTTGCACAGAAGACACATGGACATGTCAATTCTCAGTAATTTTAACTCTTCCCCAATCTGTTCAAAATTTTAAAAAATGGCCAAAGTTAGGTTTTAAAGCCAAATAACAAGAAAATACATAGAAACACTGTTTAATAAAGTTAGGCATGCATTAGACATTTTTAAAGGAGTTTTATGGTCACAGTATACACTTTCATTTTTTTTTTCATTTTATCATCAGGATTGTAATAACAACACAAACAATGGGCATTGTTCAAAATCCAATATAAGCTTACTTGAAAAATAAATGTTTTATTTTTTTTTTGTAATTCCTTTATTTACCAACAAGGTGCATTTTCAAAAATGTGCAAGAATAGTGCATAACAAGGTCACATGAATAAACAGACATGCAAAATCAGTGGCAATGCAATAAGGTCTGCACAGCATCAATGAGCACCCAAGAAATGACAATCTGCAAATCAAGCAACTATTAACAAAAAAACATAGTCTCAGAAAGATATGGCAGGTGAGAGTCTCCAACATGTACATATGAAGTGCAGCATAAGAATGCAACTACGTTCAATAGGACAAAAGAAAATGAAGAAAACAGGGGTTGTTAGAGAGGTCCCATAGGCCATTGTGACCCAGGCAGGGCCTACAACCAAAACTGCAAGGGGTGCATCACAGAACTTCATAAAGAGTATGGGAGGTGAATAAAAGAGGTAGGGGTAGGGGGAGGGGGCAGGGAGAGGAGGTGAAGAAGAAAAGAAGCAAAGAAAGAAAGAATAAACGAGAAAAAGCAATCTCTCTCGTCCGGGGCCAAATAATAACCACAAACCCCAGGGGGTTAGCCGAGTTGTGAGACCTCCTGCAAATAGGCACCAGTGTACAGAAAATATTGCCATGGCTTCCATGTGTCACGAAAGATCTTCTCTCTGTTATGTAGGGTAGCTGTGAGGTCCTCCGTGTCCCTAAGTTCATTGATTTTAGAAAAGCAGAGAGACTTCGAAGGTGGATTCATAGACCTCTAGCACAAAGGGATCTACGCCTTTGCAGCGTTCAACAAGTGAATTGTAAGGGAAGTCTTATATTTTTTAATGTGTCGCTTCCCTGCCAGGTCAAAATTTGTCAGGCGTTTAAAAGTCCCGGCCACTGCTTGCCAAAACTGTTTAATTTTTGGACAGTCCCATAAAGTATGAATCATCATGCCCAGTCTAGCACCACATCACCAGCATGTGTCTGGTACCTGAGGAAAGATGCGATGCAGAGTCATGGGCAACTTTCTTGTTTTGAATGCTGCTGTCCATCTGTTTCCACAGCATCCTGGATTCCATGCAGGCTTTGCAGTTTCTCCTCACCTGTTTACTTTCAATTTATAAGGACTCCATATCCCATGGTACCTTGCTGTCTGTAAGTTGTGATTCCTGCATTGACTTCACCACATGAAACTCCTCCTTTTTAGCACCTCTGTAAAAGGCAGGCTCTGTAAAATGTGTGACCAGAGGCATAGCTTGAAGCTTGTGGGCCCCGATGCAAAAGCTGACCTAGCCCCCCCCCCCCACCCCATTACCATCTGCTGCTTTTACAGCGTGCTTGCCCCATCACTCTGTGTATTTGAAACTGGAAACTCAGAGTGCCAAGGATGGGCCTTGGCGGGCCCTGGAGTTTATTGAATTACCTACACAAAGTGATACAGCAAGCACTTTTCCCTACTGACACGGTGTAAAACGTAATATGAGAGAGATCAAAGATCTCTGGCGGTTCAGCGTCCTTATTTAAGAAATTAACCAGTATTAGGAAAAACTTAGCCCACCCTTAGTGGATATTGTCAGTGAGTAGAGCAATGGACAGAGTCCCCATTTCACCTCAGGGCCCTCCCCATCACATCAGAGCCCTCCCCATTACATCAGAGCCCTCCCCATCACATCAGAACCCCCCCATCACATCAGAGCCCCTGCATCACATTAGAGTCCCCCTGCATCACATCAGAGTCCCCCTTCATCACATCAGAATCCCCCTCCATCACATCAGAGCCCCCTGCATCACATCAGAGTCCCCCTGCATTACATCAGAGCCCTCTCCATCACATCAGAGTACCTCTCAACAACAGTCCTCATTTCAGTTTGGTTGGAGGAGGGGCCCCCCAGGAGGTGTTCAGATCATTTACATTACAAAACTTTTCTGACTATCTGTGAGTCTGTGGTTCGTCTGTGCTGGCAGGCCAGATGCTGTATCAGTGTGCCTGATATAATCTGTTCGCACATGAGAGAACTCTCCTGCACAGCAGTGTGTCTCTTACCTTAGAAGCTCCTGTCCCAGGCTGCTAAGCCTGAGCCAGAACTCAGATGTCTCTCCTCCAGCCAATAAGAGGGGGGAGTGGTGTGGTCTGGGAGAAGGCAAACTAGACACTCTGGACTGGATTACTGAGCTCAGCTGGGGCCTTGGAGACACAAGGTGGATCGGACCTGGATTCTGTTTCCGGGCTTTTGTGGTTGTACAGGTTGGATTTTTCAATTTAAGCAGGGAGCCATGGGCCCCCTGGAGATAAATACGGGGTTGCAATGGCAACTCCTGCACCCCTTCATGCTATGCCCATGTGTGTGACACAGCAGTGCCTATTCACAGAATTCAAGAAAGTAATTGTGTGGGGATCTTCAAAAGTAAAAAAAAAAAAAAAGAGTTCTTTACAAATTTCAAGATCATTTAGCTTTATAGTTTAACCATAGATACACTTTATTTTTTTGGCCTCCTTTTTGACATCAGAGTACCTCTCAACATCAGTCCTCATTTCAGGTTGATGGGAGGAGGGGCACCCCAGGAGGTGTTCGGATCATTTACATTACAAAACTTTTCTGACTGTCTGTGAGTCTGTGTTGTGTCTGTGCTGGCAGGCCAGATGCCGTGTGAGTGTGCCTCATATAATCTGTTCGCAAATGAAAGATCTCTCCTGCACAGCAGCGTGTCGATTACCTTAGAAACTCCTGTCCCAGGCTGCTAAGCCTGAGCCAGAACTCAGATGTCTCTCCTCCAGCCAATGACAGGGGGGAGATGGCAAACTAGACACTCTGGACTAGATTATTGAGCTATTTTATCCATAGATACACTTTATTTTTTTGGCCTTCTTTTTGACATGTCATTTGACGTGTCATTAGTACAGTGACAGTGTATAGTATTAGCACTGATCACAGTATTAGTATCACTGGTGATGTCAGTGTCAGTTAGTGTACATTCCAGCCAGCATCAGTTAGATGTTAGATTGCCTGCTGCACTATCACAGTCCCACTATAAGTTGCTGATCACCACCATTACAAGTATTTAAATTAAAAATAATTCTAGTACATACAGTCTAGCATAGTTTTTAGTCATTATAACTTTCACACAAATGAAGCAAAATACACATACTGTTTTGATTTTTTTTTTACCAAAGACATAGCAGAATACATTTTGGCCTAAATTTATGAAGAAATTAGATTTTTTTTTATTGGATATGTTTTATAGCAGAAAGTAAAAATTGTTGTTTGTTTTTTTTCAAAATGTTCAGTTTTTTTTCATTTACACAATAAAAAATTAAAAAAACCCAGTGGTGATCAAATACCAACAAAAGAAAGCTCCAGCGGTGTATTTGGGTACAGCGTTGCATGACTGCGCAATTACCAGTTAAAGTAGGGTCATGCTAAATAGCAAAAATTGGTCTGGTCATTACTAATTTTTGTGTACCTCTTATGAGACTTTATTGGCAACCATACATAAAGACATAAACACTTGTCTAAAAAGAATACAAAATAGTTTTCTTTATTTATAATACATTATAAAAATCTTTGCCACAAAACTTGTGGTATGTTAAAACATTGTTTCTTTACACATGATCAAAACACTGACAAAGGATCAATATTACAACAGTACATTAGCAGAGAGTGGTACAACTAGTTGTTATCTGCTGTATACATTTTAATATTAAATAAAACACGTGTTTGTGCAAAATGAACCTCCCTTGTGTCATGTACCTGGTGGTAGAGTCTGGCTTATGCGGGGGCAACCTCTCTTGCGGCCCTGGTTCGAGAACCCCTGATATTGGGAACAGGGAGCTCAAGAGCACAGGGGGGCACAAGGGCTGGACAGTCCTTAGTTGGTAGGCAGAAGTCCACTGGAGCTCGTGCAAACAGGAGAGTAGTGGTTCAGTCCGGGTCGGCAACTAGCGGGCGGTGCAGTACAGCGGGATCAGGCAAACGGATGGTCGGGTACAGGCAGGGTCGGCAACGTGCTGGCAGCAGAGGTACAAAAGGGTGAGACAAGCAGATGGTCGTAGGCAAGCCGGGGTCAGATGCAGGCAGATAACAGCAAGTCCAAAGGGATAGCCGGGGTCACAGGAACAGGAAGTCATTTAAAAATAGTCACCGGGGACACAGGTGCAGGAAACGCTGTAGAACGGACAGCACCAGGCACTAAGTCCTGCTGGTTTAAATAGAGCCAACTGGCGCCTGTTTCCGGCGCGTGCGCGCGCACGTGAGCGCGTGCATGCACCACCGCGGAAACCACTGGAACTGCTGTCCTTTCCTGACATTGCCCCCCCAAGGGGCAGCCTCCGGATGCCCAACTGGGCTCTCTTGGTCGGATTGTTTCTCCAAAAGGACTTGACCAGCTCCTGGGCATGTAAGTTGCTCTCTGGCTCCCACAAATTCTCCTCAGGACCATATCCCCTCCACTTCACAAGAAACTGTATGCCTCCCGCTCTTCTCCTGCAATCAAGGATGGATTCCACCTCATACTCCTCCTCTCCGTCAATGACGACCGGTTCAGGTGGGGACGTCTTCCGTCCTGGAAACAGGTCCCTGGCTACTGGCTTGAGGAGGTGTACATGAAATACCGGGTGGATCTTGAAGGTGGGTGGCAGATCAAGTTCATAGGCCACTTTATTAATTCTCTTCTTCACAGGAAAAGGCCCTAAGAACTTCGGTCCCAGTTTCTTTGATGGGCAAGATAGTCTTAAGTGGGTGGTTGCCAACCAAACCCGATTGCCGGGTTGGAGATCAAGTTCTCCACTTCTCTTCCTATCGAAAATCTCCTTATTATGTTCCTGGGTCTGGGTAAGGGTCTCCTGCAGCATTTTATTGTTGCTTTCCAGAAATTTAGTGATCTCCAAGGTGGCTGGGATTGTACTTTCTGAAATGAAGTCAGGCAGGAATGTAGGATGGTAGCCGAGATTCGCCCAAATCGGAGACTGCTTGGTAGCAGAATGAACGGAGTTGTTATAGGCGAACTCGGCTAGTGGTAACAAGGAGACCCAGTCATCTTGAGAATAGGAAGAGTAACATCGGAGATATTGCTCCAGGGTCTGGTTGGTCCTTTTTGTCTGACCATTGGACTGCGGGTGGTAAGCTGAGGAAAAGGCCAATTTGATCCCTAGAATAGAACACAAGGACCTCCAGACCCGGAAAGTGAACTGCACCCCTCTATACCACACTCTTCGGAATGCCGTGTAGGCAGACAACTTCCCGTATGAATACTTTGGCCATCTCAGTGGCCGAGGGGGTACCCCTTATCGGAATGAAATGCTCCATCTTCCTGAGGCGGTCGACCACCACGAAGATAGTGGTGAAGCCGGCAGACGGGGGCAATTCCACAATAAAATCCATCGAAATCTGCGCCCATAGGCGCTCGGGAATAGGTAACGGGTTTAGTAGACCCCAAGCCCGTTTTTTTTCCGTTTTATTCCGGGCACAGACAGGGCAGGCGTTGACATCATTTCTGCAGTCCTCCTTGAGTTGTGGCCACCAAAAGGTACGGGCAAGTAAATCGGCTGTCTTCCGGTGGCCGAAGTGTCCGGCTAATTGAAGGTCATGGCAGAGTTCCAGGGCAGACAGACGGAGCTCCTTAGCCACAAAAACTTGTGTACCCGACCACCATAAACCATCCTTGAGGGAGAGTCCAGAATCTGTGGGGATGGTGGTGCCGGCCAACATTTGCCTGATCTGGGACAGAAAATCTTCCTGAATCAAAAGAAAATGATGAGCTGGTAAGATGGTGTCAGGAAGAGGTGCTTCTCCGGTTATAGGGAACATTCTTGAAAGCGCATCCTACTTAACATTCTTGGATCCACGCTGGTAGGTTATGTGTAGCTGGAATCGTGAAAATAACAGAGCCCAGCACGCTTGGCGAGGCCTAAGTCTTTTAGCTGTTCTAAAATATTCCAGATTCTTGTGGTCTGTGAAAACCAAGACTGGGTGAGCCGCTCCTTCCAAGAGATATCGCCATTCTTCTAGGGCGGACTTAATGGCCAGAAGCTCCCTATCCCCTACATCATAGTTCCTCTCGGGGGGAGAAAGCTTCCGCGAGAAGAATGCAATTGGATGCAGAGAAGCCTTAGGTCCCTGCCTTTGGGACAAAACTGCCCCGACTGCGGTCTCCGATGCATCCACCTCCAAGACATAGGGCCGCGTGGAATCGGGGTGTTTGAGCACAGGCGCCGAGGTAAACAGTCTCTTCAAAGTTTGAAAAGCGCTTTGTGCTTCTGGGGTCCAGATGAACCGGGAATTCTGTTTTGTTAACTGAGTAATTGGTGAGATAACAGCAGAAAAACCCCGGATGAATTTTCTATAAAAGTTGGCAAAACCAACGAAGCGCTGTACCGCCTTTTTGTCCACTGGTGGGGGCCAGTCCACAATAGCTGAGACCTTTTGAGGGTCCATAGTCGTGCCTGTAGTGGAGATGTGGAACCCCAGGAAGGCGATCTCTATGCGCTCAAAATCACACTTCTCGGCCTTGGCATACAGGCCATGCAGCCGTAGGCAGCTGAGTACCCTCCTGACATGCTTCCGATGTTCTTCCAGGGAGGGGGAGAAAATGAGAATATCATCAAGATAGACTACCACGAACTGGTCAAGAAAGTCCCTTAAAATATCATTGACCAGGTGCTGGAACGGGGCCGGGACATTGCAAAGTCCGAAGGGCATGACCAGGTATTTGAAATGACCGAATCGGGTCCGGAATGCCATCTTCCACTCATCCCCCTCCCTTATACGAATCAAATTATAAGCTCCCCAGAGATCCAACTTGGTGAAAATGGTTGCGGAGCCGAGGCGTTGGAACAATTCCGGGACCAATGGCAAGGGGTACCTGTTCTTGATCGTGATCTTGTTAAGGTCCCGATAATCAATACCCCAGAGGGTGTGATCCCTCTTCTCCACAAAAAAGATCCCAGCCCCTGCCGGGGAAGTGGAAGGCCGAATGAAACCCTTTTGTAGGTTTTCCTCCAGATAGGCTTTGAGAGCCCCGAGCTCTACTTCAGAGAGGTGAAAGATCCTACCAAACGGAACCTCAGCCCCCGGTAGCAGGTCTATCAGGCAATCGTATGACCGATGTGGAGGTAGGGTCTTGCTGATCTTGACAGGGCAGCTCCTCACTCTGTGCCCAAAACCGCCGCAGTAGAGGCACAGGTTGTGGTCCATCCGCCACTGGCGTTCCTCAGAGGACAGAGATAGATGGACGAACTCAACTGGCATCGGCTTGGGACTTGGAGGGACAGACACCCGAGATGACATCCAGGAAGGACGCAGAGATACTGTGGCCTTCTCTGCTCTGCGCTACCGCAGGCGGCGGTCTATCTGAATGACCCGACTGATTAGTGCTTCGAGGGTGTGAGGGACCCCAACGCGCGCCAGCTCGTCCTTAAGGGACTCGGAAAGTCCCAGCCGGAACCGGTGGTGGAGAGCCGCGTCATGCCAGGCGGTTTCAGCGCTCCAGCACCGGAATTCAGACACATAGTCCTCTACAGGGCGACAGTCCTTCCAGAGGGCGTAGAGTGCGGCTTCCGCTGTGGCTGCCAGGTGTGGGTCCTCATATAGTTTACCCATAGCATGGAAGAACCTGTCCAGGGTGGTGGTCTCAGGGGCGTTTTGCTCCAATAAGCGGTGAGCCCAGGCCTGTGGGTCGTCCTGAAGAAGTGAGGTCACCAGGCCCACCTTTGTGGCTTCCAAAGAGAACGTGCGGGGCTGGAGAGCAAAGTACAACTTGCAGGAACTGTGGAAAGCCCTGAATTTCCTGCGGTCCCCCACAAACCGCTCAGGCATAGGCACCCTTGGATCCGTGGGCAGAGTCCCTACTGTGTGGATAGGTGTATGGCCTCCGCTGGGAGGGCTAGGAGTGGCCAGGTCCTGTACTTGGTTTTCCAAGAGTACATATCCTTCCTGAAGGGTTTTCACTGCTTGGGTTAATCCAGCGAGATGTACACATACTTCCTCCATGGGAGAGGGCCCCGGCGCAGACTCTGACATGGCTGTCCGTTTCTGTCACGTACCTGGTGGTAGAGTCTGGCTTATGCGGGGGCAACCTCTCTTGCGGCCCTGGTTTGAGAACCCCTGATAGTGGGAACAGGGAGCTCAAGAGCACATGGGGGCATGAGGGCTGGACAGTCCTTAGTTGGTAGGCAGAAGTCCACTGGAGCTCATCCACACAGGAGAGTAGTGGTTCAGTCCGGGTCGGCAACTAGCGGGCGGTGCGGTACAGCGGGATCAGGCAAACAGATGGTCGGGTACAGGCAGGGTCGGCAACTTGCTGGCAGCAGAGGTACAAAAGGGTGAAACAAGCGGATGGTCGTAGGCAAGCCGGGGTCAGATGCAGGCGGATAACAACAAGTCCAAAGGGATAGCCGGGATCACAGGAACAGGAAGTCACTCAAAAATAGTCGCCAGGGACACAGGTGCAGAAAATGCTGTAGAACGGACAGCACCGGGCACTAAGTCCTGCTGGTTTAAATAGAGACGATTGGCGCCTGTTTCCGGCGGGTGTGCGCACGGGCGCGTGAATGCGCACGGACGCGCACGAACGCGCACTGGCGCGCGCACCACCGCAGAAACCACTGGAACTGCTGTCCTTTCCTGACATTTTGAAAGCCTCCTCTGTAATGTATTTAAACCAACCAAAAATCACACAAGGTTACATAAAGACACAATTCTTAATCCAAATTGATAGGTGGGTGTCCTCCATGGGAAGCAGTGTTGCCAACTGTTGGTATTTTTACGAGCAACCCATAAAAACAGGGCACTTTACTCATGCCCATAATAGGAAAAAAGTGCCTGTAAGAATATCTGGGACCAGCTTGACTTAGAACTGCACAGGCTGCCCAAGATGATACTGTATTTGGCTGGCACCGGCGGGCGGGGCTGAGCTAAGTGGCTGGAATGGAGGAGCCCTCGTGGTGTTCTGTTGGAGTGTCCGGACCAACCAGATTCCATGGGGACAGAGTCACAGACCAGCCCAGCAGCTGAGCAGCTGCCCAGGCATCCAAAACACAAACTGACCAACCCAGGGCAGGCACACAAACAAGGCAAGCCTGCATTCTCATACTTCCTTAAGATATCAGATGATGCTTCCTACATGCAGTCTTGCTTGCAATCACCCTTATGGATTTGCTCACTCACATAACGTTAGACATATTGCTATACATTGTTTCACTTTCTACTTTACTTAATAATGAAGGAATGGAGCAATACAGATAGGAGGTGATGGAGAGAGGGAGACAGGAGGTGATGGAGGGATGGAGACAGGAGGTGATGGAGGGATAGAGACAGGAGGTGATGGAGGGGTGGTTGTGATGGAGACAGGAGGTGATTGAGGGATGGAGACAGGAGGTGATGGAGACAGGAGGTGATGGAGGGATGGAGACAGCAGGTGATGGAGGGGTGGTGTGATGGAGACAGGAGGTGATTGAGCGATGGAGACAGGAGGCGATGGAGGGATGGAGACAGGAGGTGATTATGTGATGGAGACAGGAGGTTAGATGGAGGGGTGGTTTGATGGAGACATGAGGTGATTGAGTGATGAAGACAGGAGGTGATTGAGGGAAAGAGACAAGAGGTGATGGAGACAGGAGGTGATGGAGACAGGAGGTGATGAAGTGACGGAAACAGGAGGTGATGGAGAGTTAGAGATAAGAGGTGATAGAGTGATGGAGACAGGAGGTGATGGAGTTATGGAGACAAGATGTGATGGAGAGATGGAGACAGGAGGTGGTGGAGACAGCAGGTGATGGAGACAGGAGGTGATGGAAAGATGGAGGCAGGAGGTGATGGAGGGGTGGAGACAGCAGGTGATGGAGGGATGGAGACAGGAGGTGATGGAGGGATGGTGTGATGGAGACAGGAGGTTATTGGGGGATGGTGTGATGGTGACAGGAGGTTATGGAGGGATGGCGGGATGGAGGCAGGAGATGATGGCGGGATTGAGAAAGAAGGTGGTGGCAGGATGGAGACAGGAGGTGCGGCAGGATGGAGACTGGAGATGGTGAGGGATGAAGACAGGAGGGGATGGAGAGATGGAGACAGGAGGTGATGGAGAGATGGAGACAGGAGGTGATAGAGTGATGGAGACAGGAGGTGATGGTGTGATGGAGACAGGAGGTGATGGAGGGATAGTGTGATGGAGGTATGAACACAGGAGGTGATGGAGACAGGAAGTGATGGAGGGATGGTGTGATGGAGGTATGGAGAAAGAAGGTGATGGAGGGGTGGTGTGATGGAGACAGGAGGTTATGGAATGATGGAGATAGGAAGTGATGGAGACAGGAGATAATGGAGGGATGGTGTGATGGAGACAGGAGGTCTTTAGAATTGGGGACACACATTCTGGTAATCCAAGTCCTAGTGGCTATCAGGGACTTACTATATTAAAAAAAAAAAAAAAGAAATACTTTTTTTTACCTTAATATTTATCTTAAATCACATTGCTGTTTGCATATTGTACTTGTTTGTAGCTTAAATACTGAAATTTGCACTTAAAAATGCAATTTTGTAACTTTTGTAAAATACCAGGCAGTTGCTGAATTCCTCAACATGTTTTGTGGGAATAACTCGCTTCTTCAGCAGTGAGGGGGACTTAAAAGTATAAAACAAAAAAAATTAAGAGCATTATTACAAATATTAAGTTAACATGAAACTCAAAATTGATAAATGACTCACCAAGCCAGCAAAGTCCTGCACCAAACAAACTAAAATGAAGAAATGGGCATTATCAACCACTAAATAACTAAACATAAATAACATCAATGTGCTTCAAGCTGAAACAAATAATTCAGTGTACCATAGGCGGAAGATTATTATTTATCATGGGTGGAAGATGTGTATTTATATGTGTATTTTATCAATTGTCACGTTTTTTTCTTACTGCATGCATGTGCACTTTATTTGTTTGAGCTTCAAATGCTAAGCACATTGGTGTTATTTGTGTTTAGTTAATGGTTGACAATGCACATGATTTCTTTCTTGATTTTAAAGGAGCTCAAAAGGAAAACAGAGACAGAGCATTGTCACCCTATAACAGGAAGGATCACCAGGAGTTATTATAAATCCTATGTGCACTTTAAAAAAATATCAGAACAAGTGATATTACTTACCTTCAATGTGATGTGTCCTGTGTGCTGCTGTGTCCTGGTGTAGCATAAATCTTCCTCCTCTAGTGCCCCCCCCCCCCAAGTTAACAGAACTAAGAAAGCCATGACAGGCTCTCATTAATAGTGCAAGAGTGCCTGACTATACCCACCCTTTCTGCCCACCTCTGTTGTTCATAGGCACAGGTCCTACAGCTTCTATGAACAAATGAAACAAATGAAGGATGGGTGGATAATTGAAAGGTCCGACCCCTTCATTTACCAATTGTGTTTCATTCATAGAAGCTGTAGTACAGGCTTCTATGAATGGAGAAGGTGGGTGAAAAGGGTGGGCAGAATTGGGCACTCTTCATGACTGCCTACCACAGCACCTTTAGATCTATTAACCCAACCCACACCAGAAGAAAGAGGTAATGGTGGGGGGACATAGGAGGATGAAGATTTCTGTTAAGCCAGGACAGGGCAGCACAAAGGACATATCACATTGAAGGTAAATAATACCCCTTTTTATTGATTTTGTATCTTTTTTTTTTTTTTTAAGTAAACTTAGGGCGGGGGGACACAAGAAGAGGAGGTTTGAGGCTGCACTGTGCAAAACCACTGCACAGAGCAGGTAAGTATAACATGTTTGTGTTTTTTTTTTTTTTTTTTAAGGAAGGGTATTTAAACTTTAATAATTGAGTTTTAATGATGTTATTAATAATTGCATTATTTAATAACGTAAGCTTTAACAATTGAATAATTTTGGCTTGAATAATATTTAAATTTTTACTAATAATTTGTAACAATTCAATTTTCACATTCATTTTCACATTATGATCCAATTTCTTATGAGCTCTAAAGGGTGAATGCTTTTATTTGTAATCATATGCCGTCTCTGATTGAAGCAGCTACCCCCAACTCATGTCCGTAACCAATGTAATAAATCCGTGCAGCACATGGGTCAGGGTATGGATACTTCTGTCACAGCCAAATTACATAAGCATTTTGCTTCATAACAGAGTTCCTTTCCAGGGATATGCAATTAGCGGACCTCCAACTGTTGCAAAACTACAAGTCCCATCATGCCTCTGCCTCTGGGTGTCATGCTTGTGGCTGTCAGAGTCTTGCTATGCCTCATGGGATTTGTAGTTCTGCAACAGCTGGAGGTCCGGTAATTACATATCCCTGCTTTATACTGACAGAAACAAAATGATGCTAACACTGGTTCATTAAAAACCAATGACTTTCAACTCAGTTCTCAAATTTTATCAAAACATGTTTTTTTTTGTTTTGATTTTAGTGGCTCAACACATTTTTTGACAAGTTTTCTGTTGCTGGATGTCATTTACAATAACAGGAATTAAACTTTGGTCACTCTTTATGAACAACGTTAGGCTAACCTCCATCGCTTCCATATATGAAAGAAAGAGAAATCTGCTCACACCTAGGAAGCCCTAATTCACACAATTTTACTAGCCAAAGGCAAATGTCAAGAAATCACATATCCCTGGAAATCAGCAGCTGGGAAAAGCTAAATGTGTGAAGGATTGAAAGCAACCAGTGTTTAACCAGATCCAAATGGGTTATATAAATTAAGTTTAAAGTGTATGTTAAGGCAAAACTTTTTTGCTATTATGTTTTGGATTGCACCGTGAGAGATTAGATGCCCCTGCCCATTTTTTATTACATTTTAATTTTGGTGACAATTGGTGACCCTTGTCACCAAGACAGAAAGTAAAGGAAAACCACAAACTTTAGAGTTGTTATGAGAACATCGAGTGAGGGGAAGTAATCAAACAGGAACCAATGTTAACGTGATAACTGTACTGATTCAGCTGGGTTACCTGTGTGCATCTCAGGTTTAATTCTCAATTTATATTAAATTTGTACAGTATATTTACAACTCCCATCCCTTCAAACAGCGGTCCCCAACCTTTTTGACTACGTGGAAGAAAATTGTGTCGGGGGGGCGGCATGTTTGTTGAGCGGGGGTAAGCGATTTCTCGCAGGCAATTTGTTGGGGTAATGGCTGGTGTTAGCGCTTCAATCATCCCAGCACCATGGTTGTTATGGTGTCAGGACGATTGAAGCGCATTATTTCTATTATTACATTGTAATATAAATGAAATCATTCAACTCACCATAATTCAGAATCAGTGGGAGCCCCGAGCGTGTCACTTGCCACGTTGCCTGCCACCAGATGCAGATTGTCACTTGAAACGCTGCCTGCCACCTGATGAGGATGCCACGTTGCCTGCCACCTGATGAGGATTGTCACTTGCCACGCTGCCTGCCACCAGATGAGGATGCCACTTGCCATTGCCTGCCACCAGATGAGGATGCCACTTGCCATTGCCTGCCACCAGATGAGGATGCCACTTGTCTGCCACCAGATGAGGATGCCACTTGTCTGCCACCAGATGAGGATGCCACTTGCCTGCCACCAGATGAGGATGTCACTTGCCTGCCACCAGATGAGGATGCCATGTCGCCTGCCACCAGATGCAGATTGTCACTTGCCACGCTGCCTGCCACCTGATGAGGATGCCACGTTGCCTGCCACCTGATGAGGATTGTCACTTGCCACGCTGCCTGCCACCAGGTGAGGATGCCACTTGCCATTGCCTGCCACCAGATGAGGATGCCACTTGCCTGTCACCAGATGAGCATGCCACTTGCCTGCCACCAGATGAGGATGCCACCAGATGAGGATGCCACTTGCCTGCCACCAGATGAGGATGCCACATTGCCTGCCACCAGATGCAGATTTTCACTGTTAGCTGCCACCAGATGTGGTGGCAGCTGTCCTCAGGCTCTCCTCAGGCTCTCCACAGGCTGTCCTCAGTCTGCTCCATCTCGCAGCCCTGCTATAGGGGTTCCATGGCCTGGTGTTGGGCCGCGGCCCATAGGTTGGGGACCCCTGCCTTACAAGCAAGCATCTCAAGGTATCTACCAATTCCTTGATGTGGATGTCAGAACTGTAGTAAATTGGATGGAATTAATATCCCTCCCCTCCCCTTCGTCCCCAACCTCCTCAACCCTTCCCTCTCACACCCATTCCCTACTTTGTGCAGTCACTCTCTACATGTTCTCAGACACAACCCCTTACAAAATAGGACCCAGCGGACGCAACCCCATACAGCCTCATCACATTGCTTACAACACCCCCTCATAGGACAGACACAACACTGCTTAAAGGCCCACCCTCCTCCTCCAACAAATACAAATTTCTTCAAAATGTAAAGATCAAAGCAGCTCCTATGCTCCAACTGCACACACAACTAAGGGAAGATTTCCCCCCTTCTTCCGACTACAGTGACAGACAGCCCTGCTCGTGGAGCATACATTCTAAAGGGAGGGGGGAGGTGATACAAAAGGTATTAGCTGTGGGGGATGGTCTGATGGGGGTAGCTGAGTTTTCAGGGATCTCCTAAAGGTGGATAGGGTGGAGGCTGACCGGACAGACCGGGGCAGGGAGTTCCAGAGGATGGGAGAGGCTCTAGAGAAGTCCTGGAGGTGAGCATGGGAGGAGGTAACAAGGAAGCTAGAGAGAAGGGGATTTTGGGAAGAGCAGAGAGGGCGATTTTGGTGGTATCTGCAAATGAGGTTGTGATATAGCTGGGGGCCATGTTGTGGGTGGCCTTGTATGTTGTGGTTAGTATTTTGAATTTTATATGGTGGGATAGAGGAAGCCAGTGAAGGGATTGGCAGAGAGGAGCTGCAGTCACAGATCGGTTAGTGAGGTGCATGAGTCTAGCAGCAGCATTCATAATAGACTGAAGTGGGGGAAGCCTGTGTAAGGGTAGGCCATTGAGGAGAGAGTTGCAGTAGTCGAGGCGGGAAATAACCAAAGAGTGAATAAGTTGTTTTGTGGTGTTGGTAGTCAGGAAGGGGTGAATTCTGGAGATGTTGTGATTAGTGTTGAGCGAACCCGGACTGTAACGTTCGGGTCCGTACCGAACTTTCGGGTGTCCGGGACCCGGACCCGAACACGGACATTTCAGGGTTCGGGTTCGGGTTCTGGGTTCTGGTAGTTGATCACGCATGTTGAATAGCTGAAGGGCAGCCAATCAACAAGCGTTTTTCAAAGGTTTGCCCTTAAAAGCCATCACAGCCATGCCTACTAATGGCATGGCTGTGATTGGCCAGTGTATCATGTGACCCAGCCTCTTTATAAGCTGGAGTCGCAGTGCTGCATGTCACCTGCTCTTGGGTTAGTGTAGGGAGAGGAAGCTGCCGGCGTTTTTGTGAGGGAGAGATTGCAGACATTTTAACATCTGATCCTGCATCCTGAGATTACTACTGCTGTTGCTCTGTGGGACAGATTGCAGAAATTTGAGATTTCACATACTGCTGCTTTGAGTGACAGATTGCAGATTGCAGATCAAACTCTGCATAACACAACGATCGCTACGATCGTGCACAACGATCAGATTGTTGGAGTAATTTGAGATTTCACATACTGCTGCTTTCAGTGACACATTGCAGATCAAACCCTGCCTAACACAACGATCGTTACGATCGTACACAACGATCAGATTGTGGGATCGTACACAAAGATCAGATTGTGGGAGTAATTTGAGATTTCACATACTGCTGCTTTTAGCGATCTGACTGCACTAGGTAGAGGCTTCTGCTTAGAGGGACAGATTATTGTTCAAAAATCATTGCCTACTCCTATAGGGCCAGCTGTTGCTGTAAGTGACACATTATTGTTCAAAAATCATCTCCTAGTTCTAAAGGGAGAGTTTCCAGCTGTTGCTTAGAGGGACAGATTATTGTTCAAAAACCATTGCCTACTCCTATAGGGCCAGGTTCCAGCTGTTGCTGTAAGTGACAGATTATTTATTGTTCAAAAAATCATCTCCTAGTTCTAAAGGGAGAGCTTCCAGCTGTTGGTGTGAGCAGTGCATTTCTTTCAGGCGCTGCATATGAGTTTTTAGTGCATTGTTTGGACAATATAGATCTATTGTTTATGCGTGCTGCCATCCCTAATCATCTTTTTTCTGGTTCTTAGCTTTTCATTTCGGTTTCAATATTTTATCAGTGAGCGCGGATTTCTGTTTTTACAGTGCATTTCTTTCACCAAAATAAAAAGTCCGGCTATGTTGGTGTTTTCCAAAAAAAAGGTATTAATTGGTATTAATAAATACTTACATAGGGCTACATAGTACATTTGCGGGCCCAATGAGGAGAGCAAATAAGGGACGTGGTCATGGTGCTGCTGGTGATGCTGGTGCTGCTGGTGTTGGTGGTGTTGATGAACCTCCTGTTGGAAGGAGAGGACGTGGTCGAGGTGTGCCAGCTGCACGCACAAGGGAAACACCTTCCTCAGGTAGCCAACAGAACCTTCACTGATATATGGTAGGCCAGAATGCCCCTCAACGATTGGTGAGGCCAGAACAAGTACAGGCGATAGTAGATTGGGTGGCTGACAATGCCTCCAGTTCCTTCACATTGTCTCCCTCCTGGTCCCTTGATGAAAGCTCAGAGTTGGCACCTGAACCCCATGGCCATCTGTCTTTCACCTCAGCCCCTTGTAAATTAGACAAGCAGTCTGAGCCCCAAGTCCTGCATGAGACTCTTATGCTTTTTTATGACTCTCCTGGTGTGCTTTCCGTGGGCCATCCACATAGCGCTGCCCCAGAAGTGTAAGACATTGAGTACACCAATGCCCAACCACTTCTGTTGTAGGATGAGGACATGGAAACACAAGCGCAGTACATTTCTGATGATGACGAAACACGGGTGCCAACTGCTGCAGCTTGCCTCAGTGTGCAGACTGACAAGGAGGGCAGTGGTGAAGGGTGGGTGGAAGGTAATGTGGAGGATGATGAGGTCCTAGACCCCACATGGAACGTTTGGTGAGCACAGAACAGCAGTCGTGTAACAGACTTCTTGATGGTGCACCCCCTTGCGGAAACTCGACGGAAACCACACGATCCAGGGACCCACGCCACCGATCATCGTCTGGATGACAGATCCCCTGCGAGCGAGGCGAAAACGTTGGACGAAGGAGAAAACGACACGACCACGGAGACACGCTGGTGGTGGAGAAGGAGGTTTGAGGTGTGCAGTGAGCGTACTGGGAGTAAGGTACACCCCAGATCCTGGAGTAGTAGGAGGTGTAATGGAAGGTGGGTGGGAAGTGGTGACGGGAGGAACAGTCAGACGTGTGACTCCGTTCGACGTCGTCAACCGTG
>BLSH010246063.1:1862447-1890357 GCA_018402905.1 Glandirana rugosa | reverse complement strand
CTCTTTGAAGTTAATTAAACTCTGACATTGCTTCTTTTTTTAATTAAAAGCTGGCTGATGTCTGCCCTGTTCAAAATGCTGCCTAGTACAAGTGCTTAAATACTGTGCATGATGTCAGTACAATAGTTTTGCCTTGTATTTTGTGAAAAATAAATAAAATATAAATAATATAAAAACTCTTATTTATAAATCTGGCTGTTGTCTCTCTGTGACAGTGTGGCCTAATAAAGCACTTCACATTACAAACACAAACTAAACATGTTTTATTTTTTTAGTGAAATAATACATTACATTTTTCATATACCATTATTTAAATTATTTGTGTTAGTTAGACTGCATTAGATATTAGTCTGGTCAAGAGTTGTCTTTGTTGTCCCAGCACCTCAGTGCATCCCTTGAAGTTTCTCACCCCCCCCCCCGCCCAAAAAAAACACTATGTACGGAAAATAGTGTTGCACCGATACTGAGCTTTTGCACGAGTATCTGTACTTGTGCAAATGCACTGATACCCGAAATAAATACTTACAGGCTTGGTTCTGATGGCTTTCTTTTTTTACATTTCCGCTGTCAGTGGGGGAATCCCACTGACAGCGGAAATGTAAAGTAAGAAAAGCCGTCAATTATCAGTTGCTAAAGTGGCTGTTAAGCCACTCTTAGCTGTATACACCATCATCACTGCCTCCTATTGCAATGTCCCCCTCTGTGTATGATTTATAAAAGTAAATGCTGCAAATACCTCATTTCACAGCCGAAATTGCGATCATATGATTGGCTGGCTTTCTCCTTTCCTCCTCTGGAGGAGGCAGCGTGCGCCGTAACGTCATCACCGATGCGCCGACGTCGTGATGTCATCCATAGGCGCGGACACGTCACGTGATCGGGCATTTGGCGCCCTTCCACTGGCTTTAAAAGAGGCGATGGCGATCAGTATGGCAGCCTTCGCCTCCTCAGGAGCTCGAACCACGCCATTACAGATTCACCTACAGGTAACAAACTTTCCCAATACTCAATCTATTTAGAATTACCGTCCCGGGCTGGCTATCGTGCACTATGTGCCTTATGGTGGCCATCCTCGGACAATGGCCATGTTTGGTGGGGAACGTGTGGACGGATTGGTTCCCCGCACGCCTCCCACCATTGCATTCCTTTGTGTACTTAAAATGTGGTCTCCCCCTCCTCATTCAAGTCCTTTGCTCACCTCCCAGGCTCTGTGGTTTCCTTCCAAGAGAGGGGTCTCTCCTGCTCTCTCGGTTCAGCCGTATGCAGGGGGCCCCTGTGGCACCCGGAACCCTTGGTGTGGCGTTTGGTCAGTGGGGTGCCCTACCATCCCTTGCTCATTCAACATCTTCTGGGGAATTTTTCATCCACCTTTCTGTCGGAGGTAACTTTGGACAGGTGGCATGACTCCTACTTCCTGGTGTGGGGTGAGTTATCTTCCATGATTCTACCCCCATGTCTTTAACTCTGTTACATGTAATTCCAGTTTATAATTATATGATGTTTTTCAGAAAATGTATATGGGTTTGCTAATTGGCCCCTGAAGAAGGGTAATTCATCCCGAAACATGTCGGGCCACTACCCATCAAGACATCACTTCCCTACATGAATTACATCTCTTCATGTATAAACTCTGGATTGTAATAGTCCATGCCTTCATTATTTTATCCATATATATGATTCTATGTGTGTTTGTAATTTTTTGTCTTTTGTAATAAATTGCATTTTTTATACAATTTTCATTGTACTGCCTTTAAAGTCCCGCTGTATGTACTGGGGGAGTACCTTTTGTCTCTCCTCTGACAGATGCAGCGGGAGGGGCCAAGATTCCCCTGCTGACGTCAGTCAGGAGGGGAGAAGGAGAGGAGGAGAGAGCTAACCGGTCATGTGATTGCAATCTCGGCTATGAAATTAGGTATTTGCAACATTTATTTTTATAAACCATACACAGAGGGGGACGCTGCGATAGGAGGCAGTGCTGATCGTGCATACAGGTTAGTATTATGCAAGCAGCAGGAGGGGCGGTACTGTCACAAGCAGAAAAGGTAGGAGGACACAGGAGCAGAGAGGAGAACAGATAGCAGGCTGCGGATGACGGAGGCACATACGGATGACTCCGGTGTCAGTTCTCAGCTTCCCTGATCTATCGTAGTCTAAGTACAGGGGGAAGGGTATTGCCAGGCAGGATCAGCCAGGTTTTTTAGCCAAATGACACAGGATAAACACTGTGTCATTCTACATGCTTTAAAGGAGCAGGATCCATTTTTATTTGGGTTAACAAATGCTTTAAAGTGATTGTAGAGCTTCGTTTTTTTTTAATTAACAAACATTTTATACTTACCTCCCCAGTGCAAGGGTTTTGCACAGAGTGGCCCTGATCCTCCTCTTCTGGAGTCTCTCCACTGCACTCCTGGCTCCTCCCCGCATTAAGTGCCCCCACGGGGAAGCACTTCCCTGAGGCCCCCCAGATATAATCCTCCTCCAGAATTTTACGGGCGCTCTCCCTCTCCCGGTGGATGGCCCAAGGCTTGCCACAGCAGCAACTATTTTCCATATATACTGTCCAATTATACTAAGAAGACTATGCCTACTAACAATTTTTCTAAACGATAACAACCAATGTATTACCACTTTTTTTTTCCCCTGAAGTAGAGGAACATTGCATGACCTCGAAACGCGTAGGGTAGCATTCTGTATATTCCTACATGAGTGTGTGGTCTGGTTCTAATATGTATTGTTAACACTACTATCATTGTATTTTGTATTTATGGGCTTTTCTGTACCTCCCTATTTTAACTTCTCGTAAAATAAAATATGAGATTTTTATAATTGTCTCATTTGCTTTGTGGAATTCATGCCCTAAAAAGTCCCATACAGAGGCTTTTTTGTGTCAGTATTGTGCCACATCTAAGATGATTATTTTACCTCCCATGCCACAGCTCTCTCGCTCTCTTCCTTTTTAACTTGTTATCTTCTGTGCTAGGACACCAAACCTCAGTGTCTTCTATAAACCCCATCTATATACTCACCTAATTTAAGGAGACAGGATTCTAAATTATTCTTGACTTTGTGGGGGAAGTGGGTGACTTTCAGGTAAAGGGACAATAGGACTGCGACTATTGTGTACAGAATTGTAGATATCGGTAACACAGTGGCGTCTGGTCATCTTTTTCTAATTTTTTAAGTATTGCTGTTGGTTTAATTGCTTAGAATTGAATAACACCTCTGTGTGACATTCCATAAACATCAGTAATAAATGGGATTTAAAAACCTTTTTTTTGTTGCTGTGCTCTCATGTGAGACAGAGATGTGTCGATTATTGTAGATAGATGGAACGTGCAGCGCGACTCGCACATGTGCAGTGTGTGCCCGGCCGTGAAGCCACGGCCGGTGCCCACACATGCAATGACGGCGCCGTGGGGAGGAGGGGGAGACGAATGAGGCTGCAGGCGCAGCCATAGTTGGAACAGGAGACAGGTAAATTACTGTTTATTAAAAGTCAGCAGCTACACTTTTTGTAGCTGCTGACTTATAATAAACCAAAAGAGTGGAACTCTGCTTTAAGAAGAGGCAAAAAAGGGGGGTATGATCAGTAAACAATTCAATATATTACAGCTTACCAATAATTACTGTGGTGGGTGCATTTGTTTTCTTCACAGGCTGTTTTTCCTTTATCTTTACCTGGGGTTTCGTAACAGAACCACATTTGGACAGCAGCATTGACAATCTTTGGAGTAGGTTGTATTAGATGCACTAACAGATTTAGATCGACTTGACTGACAAATTAAAGGATAAGTTCACCTTTCAATTTTCATAATAAATAGAAGTGTTTTCCAATGCCATTTCTGGCCCAGCCATCCCACTGTGCTTTTCTCCCACTAACCTTATCCACAGGAGGTTTAAAATCTTGTCAGTTTATTTTAATTTTTTCAGATTTTAAGATCACTTCCTATAGATCGTTTCTCAGCATTCAATTCCTGTAGGTTATCTCCCAGAAGCCTTCACTTCCTTGTTGCATCAAAAAAGAGGGCATGGTAGGGTGTGTTCACCACTCTGGACCACACCTCCCTCATTATAATACCACCCTCCACCCACTTTCTATACGATCTGATTGTACAATCTCCTTTAGATCTCCCATCAGTACAAGGACTTGCCTGATTTGATAAAAATGGAATGGATTGGTCAGGTGTGTCCTTCTATTCCATAGTTCTGGTAAATCTGAAGGAAATTGTACAGAGATTATACAATCAGGTTGCATAGTGTATGGTCGTCTTTATACAAGTACATAGCGTGGACAGAGAAACTCAGTTGTAAGGCCCCATTCACATCTCCATGTAGCAAAATCTCACAATTCCGTATATGTGTTTGTTTTGAAACGTTTTCACTCCTCATGCATAGGGCAGCCCATTCACTTGAATGTTATATAAGAGTGGCGCTAAACCATAAATATTTGGTAAGTATTGTTGTTGAAACAAAGTGCATATGTACCATGTAAAGTGCAAACCTGTGAGGCTATAAGCCTTTGTGCAAAATAAGCTTAGTGTATACATAAACCTTTGACAATGCATAAGCTGAGGAAATTGTTCCTATGCAACCTGTGAGGCTATTGAGCCTCTGTGCAAAATAAGCAGATTGGAGCTAGTGCATATATAAACCCTGGACAGTGCATAAAATTAAGGAAATTAATCCTGTGCAATCAATACAAGTGAAAATACAGTGTGTAAAAATAAAAAGTCAGTTTAAAAGTCCGTTTCAAATGCATAAATAAATGAGCCCATAAACTGGTAATGAAATGGTAATGAAATGGTCCTGTAATATAAATAAGTTATCCAGAAGTCCAAAATGAGAGACAATATATGTTGGAATCCCGAATATTACTGGCATTCAGAGTATGCAGTCCCACAGTGGGCTGGCGATATATGAAAATGAAAACTCCAACCCCTTCAGAGTGGAGGCTTACCAGAAGGAAGAAATATAAGCGCCTTTGGGAATCAACAAATACGGCCTCTGCGGTGTCCGGGACAGTGGTCGCGTCACACACTCCAGATGGGGGAACTCTGGTGTCCGCTCCTGGGGGGCGACTTCATACGTTCCAGGTAGAAGGTTCTGGTCCAGCTATCCAGGGGGTCCGCGAAACACTTGGAATGGGGTCACCACAGGAAGGATAGACTCTTCAACCATCCAATCGTGTTAGAAAAAATAAAGAGCAAGGCACTCGCCATCGTGTAAAAACCTCATGATGAGGGGGGTAATTTATTTAAATCAAATACTTTTAAAACCAACAAAAAGAATATTTCTTAAAAATCACAAGCTTGTATAAAGTCGAAGTTAAGGTGCTGCGACAATCAGTGGGTCAGAAGCGACCGACGCGTTTCGTGTTAGTACACGTCGTCTGGGGGCTTCTGACCACCTAGAGAGCCGCATTTAAATACAGTAATGGAGTTTAATGGATAAATGACGCACTTCCGGTTTCCCCGGGTCAGTGTGCGTTCCAATGGATGCACTTCCGGTTCGCGGAAGGACTTCCGGTTCCGGGTTTGTTTATCCGATGCTTAATATATATAATTTAGTCTGAATACTGTGAGTATAGGATTGGGGGTACCCACCGGCACCGCCGATACCTGGTCCGATATAGTTCATTATTGGAGAGGCGCTCCTGACGTCAGGTGACACGGAAGTGTGTCAGAAGCTAACAATAGAACTGGTGTACATACACTCAATTTGCATTAGAATAACGAAAACAGCGCCGCCTAAAATTCTCCTAGAGGGCCTGTTCCTTCTGATGTTTCCAATATATATAAATTACTAAGCCGATTACATATAGCGGCACGTCACTTCCGGGACGGAAGAGTGACCCGGAAGTAGCGCCCAGTACATGACCAGAAGTCAAGTAAGTGCAGAAGTTGATGGCATGACAACTCGAAGGATACATATATGGATAAAATCTGCCCCAGGGAAATATGATACTGAGTTGTGGAGATGCGGGCGCGTCACTTCCGGAAGCGGGACAAAAACCGGAAGTGACGTTACGTGTCAGTACCTCCTTTGGGTACACTAGTGTGTAGAGTTTCCTGTTTACAGACTGCCAGCTGTTATGACAATGATAGTACCTGGATATTAGTAAACATGATGTGCTATCTAAAAGCTGTATTCTAAAAGTGTCAAAACCATGGACAAATGACGATCAAAAAAGTGTATCTTAAAATGTATATTATATAAAAGTATGGCTTTCCACGGATACACGGTATTACTAAAAGGTATATTCTATGAGTAATAAAGAGCTGACCATGCACGGATACATGTTGATATTATGCTATCTAAAAGGTATATTATAAAATTGCTAGAATTGATAATAGCATGACTTTTCATGGATACATGTTTGTTTTTATCTAAAATGCTATACTCTAAAATTGTTGTTAAAAGGTATGACTTCAGCTGATGTAAAAATACTTTTTTATCCACAGTGCACCTGTGTACCTTAGCGGGGAGAGTCCACAGGGGGTCTATCTACAAAGTGGTTGAATGTTTTGAAAATGTTAAAAGACACACACGATACCTCTACTCATATGGTGTTTGGTTTTTTGATCACCATAGAGGGCAGCTGTTTAGAAGGGATTAAAATCAGGCTTTATTAATAAAAGCATTAATATCCCAATCTATATTTAATCCGAAAGGGGCATAACTCTTAAGCTGGTAAATCCAGTAGACCTCAAGTTGTGACACTCCTCTGACTGAGTCTCCACCTCGCCACGGAGGGGTGTATTTATCAATAATTGAAAAACTAGTGCCAGTTGGGTCTCTTGCATGAGCTTTCAGATAATGTTTAGGGACACTGTGGTTAGTCTTTCCCTTGATTATGTTAGTGATATGCTCACTCACTCGAATTGAAAATGTCCTTGTAGTCCGCCCTACGTATTGCTTCCCACATGGGCAAGTGAGTAGATAAACAATGTTCCTAGTTTCGCATGTGCAGAAGCATTTTATTTGATAAGTGACTTTTGTTGTAGTTGAGGCAAATTCTGTGATCTTCCTGTGTTTGCAGTTATTCATCTTGCACACTCTGCATCTGCGGCAGGGGAAAAAACCGATAAGATCTTGGAAAAAGCTGACTTTCTTAGGAGGTTCCAAAACGTTGGGGGCCACCTTGTGCCTTAAGGCTGGAGCCCCTCTGAAGATGACTTGTGCTTTCTGTGGTAGTAATGGACCAAGGATACGATCACTCTTTAAGATGTTCCAATGCTTCTTAAGAATGTGTTGTATCTGTCAGTGTTGGGTTGAAAATGAGGTAAAAAAGGACCATCTGTAATCTTTAACATCCTTATCTTTATGGTTTTGGTGTCAAGTAGGGTGAGTCTTTCTGTATCGAAAAGCATTGTTAATTTCTCTGTTAACTTCATCGGGGTCGTAACCTTTTTCGATGAATCTTCCTTTTAAAATTTCAGCTTGTGAAATATAGTCATCAGTATTTGTGCAATTCCGACGTATCCTTAGGAATTGGCTACGGGGGACAGACTTCAACCAAGCATCATGGTGACAACTGTCCCTAGGAATGTAGCCATTCCTGTCCATCGGTTTGAAATAAGTCTTGGTACTGATGCTGTTATTGTTGATACTAATTACCAGGTCCAGGAAGTGAATACTGGTGTCGCTGCTCTCGTGTGTGAGTGAAATGCCTCTATCATTCTGGTTTAAAATGTCAAAGAATCGATCTAATTCATTGATGGATCCATTCCAGAGGATGAGTATGTCGTCGATATATCTGGCCCATAATAATAATTGTGGCTGGTGTAGGGCATATACCACATCCTCCTCCCATTTGGCCATAAATAGATTTGCTAGGCTGGGGGCAAATTTAGCCCCCATGGCCACGCCTTTGATTTGTTTGTAAAATTTGTTACCAAACCAAAAATAATTATGCGTGGCCTCAAATTCCAAGAGTTCCATGATGAAGTTTTTCTGGGGGTCCGGAAGGGTGGGGTCGGCAGCGAGAAAGTGGGAAACTGCCTCGATCCCCAAGTTATGCGGTATGTTAGTGTACAATGAGGCAACATCCGCGGTAGCCAGCAGACAGTGATCATGGATTTGGGTATGATTAAGAAGGTGTATGACATCCTTGGTATCCTGTAGACATGAGGGGGTCTTCCTAACCAAGGGTTGGAGGAAGTAATCTACATATTTTCCCACTCGGGAGGTAATGGAGTCAATCCCACTAACAATGGGTCTCCCGGGTGGGTTAGGGAAGGTAATAAAAAGTAGGTATCCGTGGAGCCTTGGGAATTAAAAATGCTTTTTCCTTTTTGTTTAGAATTTTGTTGTTAAAACCAATCTCAATAAGAGGTTTGAGTTCCTTTTTATACTTAGTCGTCGGATCGTTTGGTAAAATGCTGTATGTCTGGTGATCACCGAGAATTCTGTCCATCTCTTTGAGGTAGTCAATCTTGTC
Organism: Glandirana rugosa; assembly: GCA_018402905.1. Classification (NCBI taxonomy): domain Eukaryota; kingdom Metazoa; phylum Chordata; class Amphibia; order Anura; family Ranidae; genus Glandirana; species Glandirana rugosa. The sequence goes on along the minus strand of BLSH010246063.1, from coordinate 1,881,917 downwards.
CAGCACGACAATCCCGCCTCCTTTGTCGGCTGGGCGTATGATAAGATCCTTCTTTTCACAAAGCGTCTTAAGGCCCTCTTGGAATGCTCTGTCTTGAGAAGTCTTTTTAGTGTTGATATTATCTAGATCCTTGAGAACAAGATCTTTGAAAATCTTGAGTGCTGGGGCCATCTGTCCAGATGGATTAAAAAGTGAGGGGTTGGCTAGGTTAGTATGTATACTGTTAGAGGTGGTGATATCTCGTGGAGGTCTCGTATTAGTGTTAGAAGCAATGTAGCATTGTATGTTGATCTTCCTTATATACTTCTGTACGTCTATAAACGTATGAAATTTGTTCAAGGTTTTGGGTAGAGCATATTTGAGGCCTTTGTTGAGGACATATCTCTCATTTTGGGTTAAGTCGGTTTTACTGAGATTGAATATACCTGATTCCCTCAGTTCCTCTTCCGTTTTTTTGGGTCTCCTCCTCCCCCCTTTGGTTCCTCGCCTGGTTCGGGTCTTCCTCGCCATTCGTAATCTGCCCTGTGAAACACCTGATCCCGGGGTGTCCGGGGGGGATCCTGGTTGTATACTTGTGATGGGCGGTCGTGGTTCCGACGGTTGTTGTATGTGTCCGCATAATCTTTAGAGGATGGATTCCTCCTTCTCAGGGGGGAAAAACAGTTAGAGGTGGAAAGAGAGGGTCTGTAAGGTCCCGGGGAATGTTGATAATAATGTTGAGGTCGAGCATTACTGTACTGTGTAGGGTAATGATTATACTCGTAATCCTCCGAGTAATGTTGTACCCTAGGGGTCCTCGGATAACCCCTGGTGTTAGATCTCCCCCTTCCTCTGTGTGGGGGATTTCTGTAGGGGCCCCCGGGTTGAGGGGGTCTGAATCCCGGTTGTATCTTCCCCTGAGGTGCTAAGTTGGTTGTTGGTATATGTTCTCTTGGTGGATCCAGGGTCCTTCTAATGCTAGAAGTATCCGTCAGTATAGAGGGAGGGTCCGAAATGTCCTGTTGTTCCTCCGTTGTTGTGTCATTAATCTTTTTTTGCCATTTGAAGACTTGGCCTGTTTTGTAGTCCTCAATATCTCTCACGTACTTTTTCTGTTTTTTTGACTTTTGTTCTCTTTCCTCCTTTTCCAAATGTGATAATAGGTTTGAGGAGAGTAAATTGTATTCTGTTGAATTCTTATATGGTAGTAGTTTCTCCTTGATCTCCTTGATTTCCGTATCTATGGCTGGTATTCTAGCTTGTTTCCTCCCCATCATAAATTGGAGAAGTTTAACCCCTGTATCGTTGAAGAAGCTATACCAGGTGGAGAGGTCAGTATCTCCCTGCTTCGGAGAGACCTCCCACCTAAGGCTTCTTGGGACCATCTGTTCACTGATATATTGGTCCAAGAACACAATGTCCCATAGTTTTTCAATTATTGATAAATACACCCCTCCGTGGCGAGGTGGAGACTCAGTCAAAGGAGTGTCACAACTTGAGGTCTACTGGATTTACCAGCTTAAGAGTTATGCCCCTTTCGGATTAAATATAGATTGGGATATTAATGCTTTTATTAATAAAGCCTGATTTTAATCCCTTCTAAACAGCTGCCCTCTATGGTGATCAAAAAACCAAACACCATATGAGTAGAGGTATCGTGTGTGTCTTTTAACATTTTCAAAATATTCAACCACTTTGTAGATAGACCCCCTGTGGACTCTCCCCGCTAAGGTACACAGGTGCACTGTGGATAAAAAAGTATTTTACATCAGCTGAAGTCATACCTTTTAACAACAATTTTAGAGTATAGCCTTTTAGATAAAAACAAACATGTATCCGGGAGAAGTCATGCTATTATCAATTCTAGCAATTTTATAATATACCTTTTAGATAGCATAATATCAACATGTATCAGTGGATGGTCAGCTCTTTATTACTCATAGAATATACCTTTTAGTAATACCGTGTATCCGTGGAAAGCCATACTTTTATATAATACACATTTTAAGATACACTTTTTTGATCGTCATTTGTCCATGGTTTTGACACTTTTAGAATACAGCTTTTAGATAGCACATCGTGTTTACTAATATCCAGGTACTATCATTGTCATAACAGCTGGCAGTCTGTAAACAGGAAGCTCTACACACTAGTGTACCCAAAGGAGGTACTGACAGGTAACGTCACTTCCGGTTTTTGTCCCGCTTCCGGAAGTGATGCGCCCGCATCTCCACAACTCAGTATCATATTTCCCTGGGGCAGATTTTATCCATATATGTATCCTTCGAGTTGTCATGCCATCAACTTCTGCACTTACTTGACTTCTGGTCATGTACTGGGCGCTACTTCCGGGTCACTCTTACGTCCCGGAAGTGACGTGCCGCTATATGTAATCGGCTTAGTAATTTATATATATTGGAAACATCAGAAGTAACAGGCCCTCTAGGAGAATTTTAGGCGGCGCTGTTTTCGTTATTCTAATGCAAATTGAGTGTATGTACACCAGTTCTATTGTTAGCTTCTGACACACTTCCGGGTCACCTGACGTCAGGAGCGCCTCTCCAATAATGAACTATATCGGACCAGGTATCGGCGGTGCCGGTGGGTACCCCCAATCCTATACTCACAGTATTCAGACTAAATTATATATATTAAGCATCGGATAAACAAACCCGGAACCGGAAGTCCTTCCGCGAACCGGAAGTGCATCCATTGGAACGCACGCTGACCCGGGGAAACCGGAAGTGTGTCATTTATCCATTAAACTCCATTACTATATTTAAATGCGGCTCTCTAGGTGGTCAGAAGCCCCCAGACGACGTGTACTAACACGAAACGCGTCGGGCGCTTCTGACCCACTGATTGCCGCAGCACCTTAACTTCGACTTTATACAAGCTTGTGATTTTTAAGAAATATTCTTTTTGTTGGTTTTAAAAGTATTTGATTCAAATAAATTACCCCCCTCATCATGAGGTTTTTACATGATGGCGAGTGCCTTGCTCTTTATTTTTTCTAACACGATTGGATGGTTGAAGAGTCTATCCTTCCTGTGGTGACCCCATTCCAAGTGTTTCGCGGACCCCCTTGATAGCTGGACCGGAACCTTCTTCCTGGAACGTATGAAGTCACCCCCCAGGAGCGGACACCAGAGTTCCCCCATCTGGAGTGTGTGACGCGACCACTGTCCCGGACACCGCAGAGGCCGTATTTGTTGATTCCCAAAGGCGCTTATATTTCTTCCTTCTGGTAAGCCTCCACTCTGAAGGGGTTGGAGTTTTCATTTTAATATATCGCCAGCCCACCGTGGGACTGCATACTCTGAATGCCAGTAATATTCGGGATTCCAACATATATTGTCTCTCATTTTGGACTTCTGGATAACTTATTTATATTACAGGACCATTTCATTACCATTTCATTACCAGTTTATGGGCTCATTTATTTATGCATTTGAAACGGACTTTTAAACTGACTTTTTTATTTTTACACACTGTATTTTCACTTGTATTGATTGCACAGGATTAATTTCCTTAATTTTATGCACTGTCCAGGGTTTATATATGCACTAGCTCCAATCTGCTTATTTTGCACAGAGGCTCAATAGCCTCACAGGTTGCATAGGAACAATTTCCTCAGCTTATGCACTGTCAAAGGTTTATATATACACTAAGCTTATTTTGCACAAAGGCTTATAGCCTCACAGGTTTGCACTTTACACGGTACATATGCACTTTGTTTCAACAACAATACTTACCAAATATTTATGGTTTAGCGCCACTCTTATATAACATAACATTTTGTGATTAATTTGGTAGATTTAGGTGGCAGCTCGCCGCAGCAATTGAATTCTTTTGCCTAGCGCGGTAATCTTCCTTCCTTTAAATTCATTCACTTGAATGGGCTGCCCTAAATACAACAATCACCCCAGAGAAGCTCCAGAACTTTTTTTTGGGGGGCGTAGCATGGTGTTTTACCGCAGTTTTGGTGTGCTTGCAGCACTTGGGGAGCCTTTAACATGTAATTTCAACACAAGCACAATGCACATTTACAGCGTTCCTGAAATGCATGGCAAAGTGCGCATTTTCTGTGCAGTTTGCCATGCTATTGGAAACACACAGATGTGAATCGAGCCTCATTGTTCTTGTGTAAATACACCAATTTCACTTTCAGGTCCCATTCACACTTAGAGTAGTCGGAGCGCATGATTTTCTGCTCGTTTTTCCAGTGACACACATAGGGCACCCCGTTGATTTCAATGGCAAAGTAGCTCATGGGATATTTTGGTGTGGTGCAAGTTTTACTGCATTTGTCACCTGTTTTTTCATGTGGCAAAATTTGTTTGTGTCTGTGTTTGGTTTGCCATTAACAATTAATGACACTGAAAGCACATCTAGGTAATTTTAGCTGTAAAAATGTGGCCATGCACTATACAATCTGATTGTACAATCTCTGCACAATCTCCTTTAGATTTACCAAAACTATATAATAGGAGGACACATCATCAATCCAATCACTCTATGCAATCAGGCAGGACCTTGCACTACATCAGGGGTGTCCCATGGGTGCATGCAGCCCCAGGGAGTTTAGCATGCAGCCTGAGCATGTCTGAAGGAATGCTGGGGAATCCAGGCAAATGCACATGTGAAGAAATGCCAGGGGTGCTGTGAAAACGTAATTGTTGGGTGAAGGGTGTGTGCTAATGAGGTCAGCTGGTAAACTCCTTCCTGTATCTTAATGGTTTATCTGTCTTTGTCTTTATACCAGGAGTCACTGAGGCTTTCTAAGAAATATAGCAAGGGCTAAGGTAAGGCCTTATTCTCAAAATCAGAGAAAGCTTGTACCTTTCTGCAAAAAAAGATACATTAATGGTATATTGGTGCATAGGGGAGCTGGATTGTAGAAAAAAAGGTGAACTTAGCCTTTAAAGACTTAGGCCCCTTTCACACATGCTGTCCAATCAGGTATGCCTGTCAGTTTTCCAGGTGGTCCTAATTGGACACTCCATTCACCTCTATGGAGCAACGAATGTCAGCAGTGACATGTCCACTGACATCCGTCGCTATCCGATCTGCCAAATCCAGGCGGATGGAAACTGGACAGGTAGATCCATTTTCATTAATCTGGCAGATTGAATCGGATGAAAATGGACAGGTGGATCTGTTTTCATCCGATCTCCCATAGAGGACAGCGGGGCTCTGACAGGTTTATATCAGCACAGTGAACGAAGACGGACCTGTCATCCGCCTGCTCAGCGGAGATCAATGGATTAATCCATTGAGCAAGCAGAGTCTGCCAAAACAGACGTGCCCGGTGTGAAAGGGGCCTTACACCTGCTAAAACTTTTTAGGCAGTTACAGCAAAAGTTTTTTTATCATTGTTTTGTTACAGCAACAGTTTTTTGTACATAAATAAATAAAAGCTGACCATTACTTTCAGTGTTAAATGGTTTCTCTGAACCCTCTAACTGCCTCTTTTGCTGGACATATTTGTCTGTTAAAGGAAGTTGAAATGGGTGCTATAGAATTACTGGGTTTATCATCAGGTGAAAAGAGCGTAAAATAGAAATTTAGCCATCCACCGAATCAAAAAATTGGCAAGTTGCAATACATTTTTTCAAAAACCAAAAAAGCAAAGTTATGCTATATGCTGTATAATATAGTATATGCTGTTTTATACATGCAAAATATGTGATGCCAGAATACCTTATCGCTGATGCTGTCCATGATTTTCTGCAACAGCAGCTCCCAATCATTTAACTGAAAAGTTTGGTATTTTTCCCTCATCACTCCTAAAATCAAATAAAGAAGGGGGCCTCTTTCTCCTAAATTGGATTTTTATAGGTCCTCTGTGGTGGAAGCCCAGTTCCCAGGGCAATTTTTGACATTCCTTGCCTATTAGCCTTAAAAGTGGTCAGAACTGACCAGTGGTTCCAGTTGACTTCAATGGGAATTAGCCTGAAATTCATATTTTGGGGACGGGTTTGATGAACGGCCAACAAATCTAGCCCAGACAGATTTGCTCATCCCTACTCATTGCTATACATTGTTTCAATTCAGCAGTGCATCTGTGTCACTAGTTTTGTGTTTACTCAATTGAAATTAAAATAAAATAATTGCACAACCCTAGCCAACATTTTTGTATTCTTTAGGTGTCTACTAGTGACTTGCAACATGTTTATTACCTCTCTATATATCACTGTTGACCATTGAACTACATTGCCACCCTCCGTCTTTGTAAAAGTGCACATTGACCTGGATGGGAACAACACCACAGAGTGAGTGATCTTAGTTTTTGTAATCAAATGAGAGGAGAACATGTGGGAAATAGGATAGATGTGCTTGTGAATTGAGACAATGATTACTTGTTTGATCTGCTAATGGTTTGGTGGGAAGGTTTATTACAAACAGCTATGGGATTCTGTGCATGCTAAGAGAAAGGGCGTTACTGACAGTGGAGAAAGAAATGGAGATAAAGCACATTCCATCTCCTCTGTACAATCAATGAATAGGTCATGACATAAAGCCAGGCCACACATTGTGTCTTCTGGTCATGGAACTTAGGACAAAATAGCCGGTGTGTCTGCAAATCATTACCAAATAGACTTGCGTTACTATTGTGGAGAGTATTGTAGAACCTTTTGGTTCTCCTCGTTGCTGTCTAACACCACTTACTTTGCAATAAGAGAGTATTTCTAATGGATTGACCTCCAATGTACACAGTTGTTCCAAATGTCTTTTTCACATAAAAACATTATAGTTTCCGAATACTTACCTATTCTACAGCCTGTTTAATTTGACAAGCCATTATTTTTATAGGGGAATTAACCTACTAGACCAGAGGTTCCAAGCCTTTTCATGATAACAGACTTCTAATCAAGCCATTCGTCAGACTGTCAAATCATCATCATCTCCAGTCCTATTAGAAAGCAGTGTGACTCAATGTCAATAGCTTAGCTTAACATATTGATAGCTAGACTAGAACAGCTGAAAAAAAGATCCTAAGGACTTTATCATATGTATTTATGTAAAAACAGAAAATCAGAAGAGTACAATTAGTGGGAATTTGTGAATTTCATGGTTTATGTCCAATCACAACATGGAATAAAAAAAAACAATTACTAGCAACCTTGATTCTCCACTTTGATTTCAGGTTCAATAAAGCAGAGAATCCTATCTCAATTTCTTTAATTATTCAGCGATCCAGTTCCATAACCCCATAATTTGCTTCCCCTATCCCCAGTTAAAATCTCTTGACCTGGACCCTGAACTATACAAAGTAAATGTTTCTACAAGACCTATAACAAGTGTTTTGAGATGTTTTGTGATTTTATTAGATGGCTCTACTTGCTTACAGATTTATTTTGGAGAAGCCATTTTTAAAATGTAATGAGTTGTAGGCACTTCATTGGCTGTAGCATTGTAAAGCAAGGCAGTCATGATTAATATGAAGCAGGAACATTTCACCTTAAGCTCCATTATAATAATCTTCAACAGAAAACATTCATATTTTGAGTAATCTTTATGGTTTGGATATAGTATATATATCATTTCTCAAGGATCATGTAATAATCCAAGCTTAAAAAGAATGTGTGAAAATAGACTTGTTTAGGAATTTGCACATGTACACACCTCTCAGCAGCCTGCAAAGTTAAAATGAATTACATAAATCCATCTGCGTGTGGTTTGAAGCTAAAAAAAATGCATTACTCATACATTTTAATGCATTGCACCTCTGAACTAGGTGCATATATGATTCTTGATTTTGAATTAAAACTGATATAATTGACTTTAGTCAATGATCTAAACAAAATTGTACATAATGTTGATGTGGAAAAATAAATCTACATACCTTTCATAACAATTTGCAACTTAAAACAGAAAGAGCTTTCTGCAAAAAAATCCTTAGTAAGCTCTGGGTCAAACATTTGCCTTCAGAAGTAACTGTCAGTAGTTAAATACAGTCCACCTGGAGTCACATTATCTCAAAATAAATACACCTGTTTCTGGAAGGCCCCAGAGTTTGTTAGAGAATTTACACCATGCAGACCAATGAGCTATTGAAACAGTTCCAATGTAAAGTCCTATAAAACTATAGTGAGAGTTGAGTTACAAAATAGAAACACAAACATTAAACAACTCCAATCAATCATCTGCCTACAGAGGGCTGTCAAGCAAAATCTAGTGGTTGGGTAAGGTGGAAATTAACCAGGGAAGCAATTTATAGGCTAGTGATGTCTGAAGGTGCCTAAAAGATTCACAGCTAAGGTAGAAGAAAACAGACATGAGACATCTATAACAGAAACACAATCTTTTTTAGAAGAAAGAAGGGATCTTAAAGATGCGTAGTATACAAATAGGCTTGGTTCTCACTAGCCCAGTGGTTCTCAACTCCGGTCCTCGGGACCCACCAACAGGCCAGATTTTAAGTATTACCTTGGGGAGATGCAGACTAGAATACTGCAATCACTGAGCAGCAAATGATATCACCTGTGATGTATTTCAGTTATCCTGCAAACCTGGCCTGTTGGGGGGTCCCAAGGACTGGAGCTGAGAACCACTGCACTAGCCCGACTCCAAAGTCTTGAAATTTTCAGTGCAACTTTGGAGTTCAACTTTGATGCAACTTTTTACACTCTGTGGCATTGAAGTCGTATCCAAGTTGGACCAAAGTAGTGCAGGAACTTTTTCTAAAGTTGGACAGAATTGTGTAGAATCAGTTAAGACAGCTCTCATAGGGAAACAATGAATTTCACATGTCACCCGACTTGGGGTCTCACAAGTCAGATCCTATGTCACATCAGTGTGAACCGGACCTCAATCTAAAACTTGTTTTTGAAAAAGTTAAAACACTACAATTTTATTGATATATAAAGTTTTAAAATGTTAGTTAAACCTTTATTCAAATCACAGTCTCTTTTGTTGTGATTTCATAGTGGTAACAGCGATGTGATACCCAACATGTTTCACCCAAGGGGAAATGCCGATAACAGACTTTAGACTGATTTGTATATAATTTCATACAGTCTGAAATTTGTCAACAGCATTTCACCTGAAGAAGCTTCTTTTGGGGAAACATGTTGGGAACCACATCACTGTTACTATGAAATGATGACAAAAGAGACTGTGTGATTTGAATAATGTTTTATTAACATTTTTAAACTGAATATATAAATAAAATGGTAATGTTTTTACTTTTTCAAAAACAAGTCTTGGAATTTTTTGTATAATACTCACCTAAAATCCTTATAAAGTCCCTTTTTTTCTTCTAAAAAAGATTTTGTTGCAATTTAGGATGCAATGCTTGGTACATTTATTGCCCACATACACGATTATTCTATAACAGAAACACTTTACAAAGATTTGCTTCAGAAAAGAGAGATGAGCTAAAAGCCATTGCCAAAACAGAACCCATATCAAGTCCCATTTGGAAGTGCGCTGCCATACCATTCAGAATTATTGGGTTGCCATAGAACAGTGCAAAAATGCATTCTGTGATTCCTGTTTTAGGAAAGGTGTGTTTTACTGTGAAAGAAGTATGAAGCAGCAGGTTTGGTGTCAGTTGGTCCACGAGAGTAGATCTGACACACAGTGAACCCCTTGTCTTCCTCTTGGGGTTTGCACCTGCCCATAAGAGAGAGACATAATAGAGAGCTTGTGGTAAGTTGACCCTGAGTTGACGTATACAGGCTGAGTAATGAAACACACACTTGCTTTGCATAAAAGGTACCCATTTATATTTACAGTATGGCAGCACAGAAACTGCACCTATCCTAGTTTCTACATTACCAAATGGAACAAAAGACTCACCCACAATTTCACATTGTGATTATTCATTCTGGAATGCAATCTGATCTGAGTACAGGTGTTCTGCAGCTCATAATAACAAAAAAGGAACAGCATGAAGGCATAACCAAATACTTTATAGGATAACTGACTTTTCTAGATGTTTGATAAAAAAAAAGCTGTTTTATTAATTTTGGCCTCTCTTAGGGGTCCACGGGGAGACAGAATTGTGCCTATAAGTATCTGATTTGTTGTTCAATAAATGACATCTGTCACCTTTTGTGTCTTTCTTTGCCACTTGCTTAAATCATGGCGATTGTTCTCTAAATGACACAAAGAATTTGAGGCATGTGGATTCCAACTTGACAAAACCAAACTAATCAATGGGACATCTGTGTACCGAACGCCTATTTGGAGGTTTTGGCAAGTGAAGACGGAAAAACAGGTGAGGTATAGATAAATAAGGTGTACTTTTCACAGCAAATACAGTTCTGAAGGTCACGCTATGGGAAAAGAGCAAAACAAAAAGCACAGAAACCCATGAGCCTACAGAGTATTAGAGATGGTATTATATGACTTGGATACTTATTTAAAGCTGAATTGCGGTCACAAAAACTTTGATTTAACAACTTAAAGTCCAGACACCCTCTTCCAGTCCAGGCCATTTTTTATTTTTCAGCACTGTCACACATTGAATAACAATTACTCAGTCATTCAACACTGTATCCAAATTAAATTTGTTTAATTTTTTTTCCATACAGATAGAGCTTTCTTTTGGTGGTATTTAATCACAACTGGGCTTTTATTTTTTGCTATATACAGTATCTAACTAAATGAGTACACCGCTCACATTTTTGCAAATATTTTATTATATCTTTTCATGTGACAACACTGAAAAAATTACACTTTGCTACAGTGTAAAGTAGTGAGTGTACAACTTGAATAACAGTGTAAATGTGCTGTCCCCTCAAAATAACTCAACACACAGCCATTAAGTGAAAGTGTCCAAATTGGGCCCAAAGTGTCAATATTTTATGTGGCCACCATTATTTTCCAGCACTGCATTAACCCTCTTGGGCATGGAGTTCACTAGAGCTTCACAGGTTGCCACTGGAGTCCTCTTCCACTCCTCCATGATTACATCACAGAGCTGGTGGATGTTAGAGACCTTGCGCTCCACCACCTTCCATTTGAGGATTCCCCACAGATGCTCAATAGGGTTTAGGTCTGGAGACATGCTTGGCCAGTCCATCACCTTTACCCTCAGCTTCTTTAGCAAGGCAGTGGTCATCGTGGAGGTGTGTTTGGGGTCATTATCATGTTGGAATACTGCCCTGCAGCCCAGTCTCTGAAGGGAGGGGATCATGCTCTGCTTCAGTATGTCACAGTACATGTTGGTATTCATGGTTCCCTCAATGAACTGTAGCTCCCCAGTGCCGGCAGCACTCATGCAGCCCTAGACCATGACACTCCCACCACCATGCTTGACTGTAGGCAAGATAAACTTGTGTTTGTACTCCTCACCTGGTTGCCGCCTCACACGCTTGACACCATCTGAACGAAATAAGTTTATCTTGGTCTCATCTAGGGATGGGCGAAGGGTTTGGCCCGAGCACGAGTTCGGGCCTAACCTTGGCTGTTTGCCGAACAACCGAATTATTAGGGGGTTCAACCGTTTGTTCAGCCCGCCGAACGACCACAATGCACTGTGCCACCGCATAATGCATTGAAAGCCCTGATTGGTTGAAGCAGTGAAAGCTTTGCCCAATCAGGGCACAGAGCACTGTCAGAGCCATGATTGGACACTGTTATAAAGACTCCATACAATCATGGCTCATTGCTCTTAGTCCCGCCCCACACTATAAAAGTATTCTTTAATAGCGGCCATTTTCAGTGTGATTTCGGCGTGGAGAGAGATAGAACAGGGCTCTGTTCAGTGCTACTAGACAGTTAGTATGCTATAGTGTGCTATTGTGATTCCATTGCCAGTGTAGAATATTCATTTAGTGTCAATCTAGAGATAGTGTGAGTGTAGTGACAACCATCATTCATCTTTGCATTAGTGTGCAGCTAGATTAGGGACAGTTCACATAGTGTCAGTGTAGTGTAGTGATGAGTCATTCATCTTTACATTAGTGTATATCTAGAATAGGGATAGTTCAGATAGTGTGGTTGTAGTGTATTGACCACTATTCATCTTTACATTAGTGTGCATGTAGGGACAGTTCAGATAGTGTCAGTGTAGTGTAGTGACGAGTCATTCATCTTTACATTAGTGTATATCTAGAGTAGGGACAGTTCAGATAGTGTGATTGTAGTGTGTTGACCAATATTCATATTTACATTAGTGTGCATGTAGGGACAGGTCAGATAGTGTCAGACAGTGTAGTGACCGTTTAACACCGTATATTTCATTGTATTTCTGCAAGTTTACTGCCATATAGTTTTGTGCGTTAATGCAAGTTTAACACCGTATAGTTCTGTGCGCTACAGCAAGTTTAACACCATATACTTCTGTGTGTTACTTCAAGTTTAACACCATATAGTTCTGTGTGTTACTGCAAGTTTAATGCCATATAGTTCTGTGCGGCACTGCAAGTTTAACTCTATATAGTTCTGTATGTCACTGCAAGTTTAACACCATATAGCTCTGTGCGTTACTACAAGTTTAATGCCGTACAGTTCTGTGTGTTACTGCAAGCTTAACGCCATATAGTTCTGTGTGTTACTGCAAGCTTAACGCCATATAGTTCTGTGCGTTACTTCAACTTTGACGCCATATAGTTCTGTGTGTTACTTCATGTTTAATGCTATATATTTCATTGCGTTACTGCAAGCTTAATGGCATATAGTTCTGTGTGTTACTGCGAGCTTAACGCCGTATAGTTCTGTGCATTACTGCAAGCTTAACGCCATATAGTTCTGTGTTTTACTGCAAGCTTAATGCCGTATAGTTCTGTGCGTTACTGCAAGTTTAACGCCATATAGTTCTGTGCATTACTGCAAGTCTAACGCTATATATTTCATTGCGTTACTGCAAGCTTAACACTATATAGTTCTGTGTGTGTTACTGCAAGCTTAACGCCATATAGTTCTGTGTGTGTTACTGCAAGCTTAACGCCATATAGTTCTGTGCATTATTTCAACTTTAACGCCATATAGTTCTGTGTATTACAGCAAGTTTAAGGCCATATAGTTCTGTGCGTTACTGCAAGTTTAACGCCATATAGTTCTGTGCGTTACTGCAAGTTTAACGCCATATAGTTCTGTGCATTATTGCAAACTTAACACTATATAGTTCTGTGTATTACAGCAAGTTTAAGGCCATATAGTTCTGCGTGTTACTGCAAGCTTAACACCATATAGTTCTGTGCGTTACTGCAAGTTTAACGCCATATAGTTCTGTGCATTATTGCAAACTTAACACTATATAGTTCTGTGTGTTACAGCAAGCCTAACGCCATATAGTTCTGTGCATTGCTTCAAGCTTAATGCCATATAGTTCTATGCGTTACTGCAAGTTTAACGCCATATAGTTCTGTGCCTTATTGCAAGTTTAATGCCATATAGTTCTGTGCGTTACTGAAAGTCTAACGCTATATATTTCATTGCGTTACTGCAAGCTTAACGCCATACAGTTCTGTGTGTTACTGCAAGCTTAATGCCATATAGTTCTGTGCTTTACTGCAAGTTTAACGCCATATAGTTCTGTGCGTTACTGAAAGTGTAACACTATATATTTCATTGCGTTACTGCAAGCTTAGCACCATATAGTTCTGTGCGTTACTGCAAGCTTAACACCATATAGTTCTGTGCGTTACTGCAAGTTTAACACCATATAGTTCTGTGCATTACTGCAAGTTTAATGCCATATAATTCTGTGAGTTATTGCAAGCTTAATGCCATATAGTTCTGTGTGTTACTGCAAGCTTAACACCATATAGTTCTGTGCGTTACTGCAAGTTTAACGCTATACATTTTGTTGCGTTACTGCAAGCTTAAGGCCATATAGTTCTGTATGTTACTGGAAGCTTAACGCCATATAGTTCTGTGCTTTACTGCAAGTTTAACGCCATATAGTTCTGTGCGTTACTGAAAGTGTAACACTATATATTTCATTGCGTTACTGCAAGTTTAAAGGCATATAGTTCTGTGTGTTACTGCAAGTTTAACACTATATACTTGTGTGCATTACTGCAAGTTTAACGCTGTATATTTATTTGTGTTAGTACATGTTTAACATAGTATATTTCTGTGTGTTACTGAACATTTGACGCAGCATATTACAGTATATTATAATGTATCCGTGGAGTGTGTCTGTGTAGTGAGTACTCAAATTAAGGTGCACCAAACACTACTTTCCATTGATTAAAGTGCATCCACGTACACATTTCCACATCTTTATTACATTTTGTTAATAAGCACCGCCCCCTCACTCCCAACAATGTCTGGGAGGACAGCAAGGAGAGACAGATGTTCCCATGACACTGTAAAGGGGCCAGCAGCGTATGTCCCCTCAGGCAAAGATGGACGTGGTCACTCCTTAGGCAGGGCATCATTTCCTCTATTTAGTGATGTTGCCCATGCTATCCAGCTACAGCATGCAGAGGAGGTGGTGGACTGGCTTACTAAACCATCCTCATCCTCCTCATCCTCCGTCACACAAGCAGAGACTAGTGCACATTCCCCTGCAGGTGCAGAGTGACTAAACCTGCCTCCTTGTCCACATCTACTTCTGCCATAGCCCCAGGATGGAGGAGATGATGATGATGAGGTCACTGACATGACTTGGGTTCCAGATAGAGCAGAGGAGGAAAGTGGGGGTAAGGCACAACCCCAATGAGGCAGCCATCATGAAAGAGTAGAGAGCAGCCACCCTAATTCATCACATTGTGGAGCTGTTGTTTCCTGGTCCACTTCCCACAGCTAATCTGTTTGGGCCTTTTTTAGCACATGTGCAGCCGATCGCACTATTGCTATTTGTAAACTGTCTCAAGCACATCAAACGTGGCAAAAACACCAGCCATTTGGGTGCTTGACAAGGCATTTAACATCCAACCACTCAGCCCATTGGCAAGAGCACCTAAAAGCCACACAAAAGGGACACAAATCTGTCCCTCCTCCTCCTTACTCACCTCAGTCTGCCCCTGCTATACCTCATGATGAGGGATGGGCCGAACACCCCCGATTCGGTTTGCACCAGAACACCACGAACAGGCAAAAAGTTCTGGCGAACATGCAAACCCTGTTAAAGTCTATGGGGCACAAACATGAAAAATCAAAAGTGCTAATTTTAAAGGCTTATATGCAAGTTATTGCCATAAAAAGTGTATGGAAATGAATAGGTACGATTTAACTCCTTGGAATGAGTGGAGAGTATGCCCGCATCCCTAGGTACAAAACAATATAAAATTCCATAGTTTATTACAAAGGTTAAAAGGTGGGGACAGGAGGAAGGGAAAGATGAGGTGGGGACAACCTCACTCTGTTTCAATTACACAGCAGTGTAGTAAATAAGTGGTTCTGTTATATGTACCTGTTGCATTTTAATTTAATATTGTTTCCTGTACATTGGGTTCGCTTAAACCCCACCTCATCTTCCCCTTCCTCCTGTCCCCACCTTTTAACCTTTGTAATAAACTATGGGATTTTATATTTTTTTGTACCTATTTCTTTAGTGGAGTCTATGCCCTTTAAAGTCCCGCCAGAGGGTTTTTGTTTCCCTAAAAAATGTATGGGGGTCTGGGTACTGCCCTAGGGGACATGTATCAATGCAAAAAAAGTTTTAAAAACAATCATTTTTTATGAGCTGTGATTTTAATAATGCTTAAAGTGAACCAATACAAATGAAATATTCCTTTATATATCATGCCTGAGGGGTCCCCTCAGTCAGCCTGTAGAGTGGCGCATCTGTATGATGTAGTGGTGCATCTGTGTGATGTGTAGAATAGTGCTGCAGCAAAATGACATTTCTAAAGGAAAAATGTCATTTAAACTTGCTTCGGGTCTAGTATGGATGTTAAGGGGAACTCCATAATGTTGTTAAAAATTGACGTGGGGTCCCCAAAAAATCCATACGAGACCCTTATCCGAGCATGTAGCCTGGCAGGGCAGGATAGGGGGGGACAAGTGAGTGCCCCCCCTCCTGAACCATACCAGGCAACATGCCCCCAACACCCAAAAGAACCTTGTCCCCATGTTGATGAGGACAGATCTCACCCCCCCATGTGAATGGGTAGGGGTACATCGTACCCCTACCCATTCACCAAAAAAGTATCAAAAAAGTAAAAACCACAGGAGATAGTTTTGGAGAATTCCTTTATTAAAAAAGAAAAAAAAACGTCCCGCGATGTAATCCATGTCAATCACGCCGCCCGACGACCCAAAAAATCCAAAAAACAAAATCGCTTCCTCTCCCATTGAAGGCAACGCGCTGTATGCGCTCTCTTTGCTGTGACAGTTTATTTATAGGCAAGGGCGGGGCCACCCCGTGATGTAATCAGGTGACCCCGCCCCCTCAAAGGTCACATGACATTGGATGCAGGAACGGGCCCTGCTGTAAACAATTAGTAAAAAATTGTAGTTACATGCCCCAGTCAAACAGGTGCAGAAAAATTGGGCCTTGGGTGTTAGTGATGCCAGAACACTGTAACCCCTCACAGTTACTCTTCTTGGGTGCAGGAATGGGCCCTGCTGTTAAAAATTATTTAAAAAATTGTAATTACATGCCCTAGTCAAACAGGTGCTGACAAACTGGGCCTCGGGTGTTGGTGGTGCCAGAACACTGTAACCCCTCACAGTTACTCTTCTTGGGCACAGGAACGGGCCCTGCTGTTAAAAATTATTTTAAAAATTGTAATTACATGCCCCTGTTAAACAGGTGCAGAAAAATTGGGCCTTGGGTGTTGGTGGTGCCAGAACACTGTAACCCCTCACAGTTACTCTTCTTGGGCACAGGAACGGGCCCTGCTGTTAAAAATGATTTTAAAAATTGTAATTACATGCCCTAGTCAAACAGGTGCAGAAAAAATTAGGTCTTGGGTGTTGGTGGTGCCAGAACACTGTAACCCCTCACAGTTATTCTTCTTGGGTGCAGGAACAGGCCCGGCTGTTAAAAATTATTTAAAAAATTGTAATTACATGCCCCTGTTAAACAGGTGCAGAAAAACTGGGCCTTGGGTGTTGGTGGTGCCAGAACAATGTAACCCCTCACAGTTACTCTTCTTGGGCACAGGAACCGGCCCTGCTGTTAAAAATGATTTAAAAAATTGTAATTACATGCCCTAGTCAAACAGGTGCAGAAAAAAATGGGCCTTGGGTGTTGGTGGTGCCCTAAACCAAAAATATGTTCTAAGCTAGCATTATCAAGATTCAGGAATAGGATAGGCACTTAGGCAGCATAGGCAGTCTTCAAGGGATCCAAGATCAATAGCAAATTCAATCAGTTACATCAGCATCAGGGGATTGATAGCTGCTGATCCAGGACTGATTCATTTTTATAAAGGTGAGCCTATCAACAGAGTCTGTGGACAGGCGCACTCTTTGATCCATTACAAACCCTCCTGCAGCACTGAATGTCTATTCAGAAAGCACGCTGGATGCAGAACAGGCCAGTAGCTTGATTGCATATTGAGCAAGTTCTGGCTAGTGGTCCATCCTCAAGACCCAGTAATCCAGTGGATGTTCTGTTGGAAAGGTCTCCAAGTCTGCTCTTGTCCCTAGATATTCCTGCACCATATAATGCAGATGCTGCATATGGTTGCTTGAACCTATCAGCCCTTGGTGCTGTGGACTAAAGAATTGTTTAAAGGCATCGGTCAGCCAGCCACCTTCTGCACTGCTCTTCCTCCAATCGAAGGAAGCCTCAGAAACACGTTGTCCACCATGAGGAAATGGTAACTTCCCAGGGTCTGGAAAGGCATTACACAAACTTTTCTTCAAGGCGTCCTGAAGATGTTTCATCCTCTGCTCCCTCTGCAAAGGCAGGATGAGTTCTGCAACTTTACTGTAACATAGATCAAGAAGAGTTGCCAGCCAGTAATTATCATTCTTCTTGATACCACAAATCCTAGGGTCCTTTTGCAGGCTTTGCAGAATCAGGGAGCCCATGCCGTGTAGGTTTGCAGATGCATGATATCCTGAGTCCTCTGGGTCACTGAGGATGACATTGTCAGGAACTACCTCCTCCCATCCACGTACAACTCCTTTGGTTTCTGGGAACTGAAAACCATCCCTTGAAGACTGCTGCGTGTTATCCTCTACATCCATGCTGACACAATCCTCCTCCTCCTCTTCTTCCTGTGTGTTTGGCGGGCCCACAGGAATGCTATCTGCATAAAGGGGGCCTTGAGAGGAAAGAAAGTCCTCCTCTTCCTCCCACTGTTCTGCCTCAAGTGCCCTGTCAATGATTCCATGAAGCATGTGCTCCAGCAGGAAGACTAGAGGGACAGTGTCACTGATGCATGCATTGTTGCTGCTCACCATCCTTGCGGCCTCCTCAAATGGTGACAGGACAGTGCATGCTTGATCAGTAGCCACTGGCATGGCGAAAAGAAGCCAAGCTCCCCTGAGCCTGTCCTGGTGCCATACTCACACAGGTACTCATTGATGGCCCTCTCCAAAAGCAAAGAACCCGCTGCTCCAGGTGCTAGTGATAGCTTGTATGTGTTACCTCAGTACCTGCCATGGCCCGCCTCCGCTAGATCAGTAGAATTTGAAGAAATGGCAGCACATCAGAGGATTTTTTAAAATGCTTTAATGGGTCATCACAGTGGCACAACAGACATCAGAAATACAATCACGTATGTAGACGCGTTTCACACATATGTTCTGTGCTTAATCATTAATAGTAATGTGATGTGATTGTATTGCTGATGTCTGTTGTGCCACTGTGATGACCCATTAAAGCATTGAAAAAATCCTCTGATGTGCTGCCGTTCCTTTGAATTCTATTGATGGTCCTCTGCTGCAGCATTGCCAATGTCGAGTTCCACCTGGTGGGCATGTCATAAATGAGGCGGTTGGTGGGCAGGTTAAATTCCCGTTGAATGTCAGCCAGCCGAGCACTGGCAGCGTATGACCATCAGAAATTTATTTTTGGAACCTGCCACTGTGGTACAGCACATTCCACAAATTCATGCAAGGGGAAGAGTCTACCAGCTGAAAAGGCAACAGTTGTAGTGCTAGCAATTTGGCCAAGCTAGCATTTATGGTTGAATATTTTTATTTTCACATTAAACAAGGAAGAAACAAATTTCTCGTTGTACAATCACAAAACTGATAAGAAGATATATCACAAATTTTATCAGGTAGTACAAAACACTATATAGAAGAATAGTCAAAACACTAACATGTTGCTCTTTAAACAAAGAAGGAACAAATTACACTTTTATTTTTATAAGTTGGTATTTACGATCGAACCGGTTTAACGATCGTGATGTTGACAACGGAAAAGTCGACCATCTGAGAAGGGGAACGTACTTAAACACCTTACACGACATGGTGTCACCGTCCAAGGTTTTTATTTAAAGACTACCAGTATGCGACGGTCACGAGCCGACCGACTGTAAGTTGCCCTTAAATTGGACGGGTGGTTGGCGGAGTAAATACTGTACGGGTGGTCCACCTTGAGCTGTAACCGTTACGACGTCGTCTCCTGGTAGTTATCTTAAGTTTCCTTGCCGTCGTGTAGTCTCCTAAAAAAGTTAC
>BLSH010246063.1:1829876-1857521 GCA_018402905.1 Glandirana rugosa | reverse complement strand
GTCATGTCTAGTGGGGAGGGCTTTAATATAAGCCTCCATGTCCCAACTGGTATAGGAGCGCTGAGATTCAGGAGAATGACAGTTCGAGTGGTGGGATCCCCGGTCTGAGTCTTGTGGGGACCGGGTGCGCTGTCTGCTCCTGGTGTGGGGAGTGTTGTGCTGTGAGGTCTGATGCTGTGCTACCGTTCGCTCGGCCGAGGAGCGTGCCGGCGCCATCTTGGCTGCGGGGGACTCGTGCAGGGTCTGGCCGGAGCGGGCGAAAAAACGCCCTATTTCTCCCTCTTTTCGGGTTCCAGGGGTTTTGTGGCACTCTCCCCCACCTCTCCTCCCCATTACCGTGCTGACAGCTTCGTCGTGCGGGATCTTAGGGTCGATTGTCGTCCGATGCGCCGGGAGCTCAGAGAGGAGACGTCCTATCTCTCCATGCGCCTGGCCACGCCCCCCCCCAAGCTAGCATTTAGATGCTGAACATGTGGATGGCTGGGACAGTATTTATTTTTTACGGTTCAGCAACTGGGGTAGGAAAATGTTCCTGCTGAAATCAACTGGTGGTGTACTGCTGGCAGATTGGCTGCAAGTACTTTACTCGCTATACCTTCATTCCTCTCAGTGCAGGTTTTTGAGAGGACTTGAGGTATAGTAGGGGTTGAGATCCCAGATGAGGAGCAAGGAGAAGTCTGCCTTTTTTTCTGATGTGGGTATTTCAGGTGCTGTTGCCAACAGACTGCATGGCAGGTCGTCATATGTCTTGTCAAGCATGTGGTGCCCAAGCAGCTGGTGTTCTGGCCACGCTTGATTCGCTTCAGACATAGATTGCAAACAGCAACGGTGCGATCTACTGCAAGTGTTGAAAAAAGCCCGCACCAATGAACTTTTGGAAGTCAGCGGGGAGTCAGCAGCACCCTGCACCTGTGGAGCTCTGTGGTGTGATGCAATAGGGTGGCTGCCCTTAAGCTGACTCCTGGAGGACATCCTACCTCGTAGGAGATGTGCCTCCTCCTCACTTTGCTCCTCTCTTCTCTCAGGCACCCAAATACAGTCAGTGACCTCATCATCCCCTCCCTCCTCGTCACTGGAGCAAACTTGGCAGTATGCCACAGCTGTGGGAACATGACTGCTAATTTCTTGTACTTCTGTGGCACCCCCTCTCTCTAAGCTCACGTTATTCCCTTCCTCAACCTGGGAACCAACATCGGAGCCTTCAAATTGCTGCTCATCCTCCAGCAGCTTGCAACCCACACTTTGGTCGAATAATGCTGGTGACTCCTCCGTGAATGATGGTGGGGCTAAGGAAGGAGTAACTGTGGACAAGGAGACGGTGGAATGGTCTGCTTTGGTAGCTGCATTAAAAGTCAAACTAGTATGAGCCTGGATGACAGAGGATGAGGACGGTTTAGTTATCCACTCCACCAACTCTTTTGCATGTTGTGGCTCAATAACATGACCAGCGGCAGAAAAAAGGACACGCGTACCCTGCCTGCAGAGGATGCACTATGTCCGCGACCACCACTTTTCACAGTAGACACAGAGGCTGCTTGCCCTCTTTTAGTGGCTTGTGAGTGTCTTCCTTTCCTTGTTGGCCTTCCGGACATGATGGGGATTTTTTTTTTTCACACCGCACTACACTGTATTATATACTGTACACCGACAGCACTGTATTATATACTGAACACACTTTATTATATACTGTGTACACCGCCTGCACTGTATTATATACTGTACACAGACTGCACTGTATTATATACTGTACACCAAATACACTGTGTTATATACTGTACACTGCCTGAAGTGTAATATATACTGTACACTGCCAAATGCACTGTATATATAGACTACACTGAATGCACTGTATATATATATATATATATATATATATGGCTCATGTTTTGTGGGTGTCAGGGGCAAGCCCCACACCGTATAGTGAGTAAACTATACTGCTTAGTTTAGCGCCAGACGGCAAGGACTTATTTTCTGTTTTGTTTGTTTTTTACCTGCAAACCTTTTACCAATAAACCTGACAAGCTGCCAGATTTTACAGAAAGTTGCCTGCGCGCTGACTATTTTCCTCAGGAAAGTTGATCCCCACGAGCTAATCTCCCACAATATATATTGTGACGTTATGCGAAGCACCACAATGAACGGGCGATATTGTAGCCTCGCATGTGATCATTTTGAGGCGACTAGCGGGAGTCCGACCCTGGTTTTGCCGGACACCGTGGCAGAGCTGGTTCCGTTCCGGACTTTCTGGTCCACTCAAACCCCTCTCCACTTGCATTTAATGATCAGAAAGAGAACAGAGGAGAGCTCGATCTTGGATCTCAGAGGGAGAACGCTGAGTGAGCTCTGTGTGCTAAATTGGACTCTAAGAACAAGGTTTGCAATGTGCTTATGTTTTGTGGGTGTCGGGGACAGCCCCACACTGTATAGAGAGGAATCAGTTTGTTTAGTTTAGCGCCAGACTGCAAGGTTTTGTTTTCTGTTTTGTTTGTGTTTTGAACGTGTAAACCTGAAGTAATAAACCTGGCAAGCCGCCAGATTTTGAAGAAACTGACATCCATGCTGAATCTTTTCCCCTGAAAAGCGATCCCAACAAGCTAATCTCCCACAATATATATATATACTAGACTAGAGTTCAGCATGGCAACCTGGAAGGCCCTGCTGCAAGCCAATCCAGCCCAGCAGGAAACCAACCGACAGGTCGCAAAGGCTGCTGCAGCATAACACGCAGCTCTGCGGGAAACCAACCTCCGGGTCGCAGAGGCCGCTGCAACTCAGCGAAAGGAGAGCCGCTAGACCATTGCAGCTCAGCAAGAGGAGAGTCGCCAGGCTATGCCAGTACAACAAGCGTCTCAACAGGAGATGAACTGACAGTTTGCAATTGCCTGTTGGAGTTAAAAAAAGGGCCCGCACCTCCCATGACAGTGGAACCAAAGTTGGTACGCGATTCTTACCACATACAGAAGATGACACCTGCGGATGACGTGAAGGGGTACCTCACAAACTTTGAAGAAGTAACTCTTCGCGAAGGATGGCAAAAGGAACAGTGGGCGGGACTGCTGGCACCATTCTTGACCGGCGAACCCCAAAAAGCCTATTTCCATCTGGAAACAGAGACTTTGCCAAGTCCCCAGGTTGTGGAGCATGTGGTAATGGACCGCTATTTACAGGTGCTCCCTGCTGCTTTGAGGAAATGGGTCTGCCATGGGGACCCCAAAACTGCAAGCCAACTGGTGGACCTCGTGGAGAGATACTCAAGCTGCTGAGGACTTGTTACGCCCATCTGTGCCCCACTCCAATGTCTCAAGATCGCCCGGCGGACCCAGTTAAGACTGTTCCAGGGTTCAGGGGCGAGGGGAACCTGGATACTGGCCAAAGAAGCCAGGAAAGTCTTGGGGACCCTTGAGAGGACTGGGTATAGCACATACAGTGCTACCGATGCCATGCATTGGGACACATTGCTGCCAATTGTCCTCTGAATGATGAACCCATGCAATGTGATAATGTTTACATGAAAAGAAACATTTCTCTTCTTTCACAGGTTGCATGTATAGCATCATGCTCAAGTCACTTGGAGAAACAAATGTGTGTGATTTCTATTAACACGAAACCCGTCACTGCGTTGCTTGCTTCTGGTAGTGTGATAACGTTGGTCAAAAGCAGCTGTGTAAATACGGCCCGGTTACTCCTTAGCACTGTTGGGTCATTTGCACCCATGGGGACACTCATGACTACCAGACAGCGCTGGTCGAGATTAACAACCCTTGTGGCAGAGTGAGACATTCAGTGGAAGTGGTACCTTCTCTGCTTCATGAAGCCCTAGTGGGGAGCAATTTTCCCCATTTTTGGAGGTTGTGGGAAGGCACAGAGAGCATGGAGGAAAGAGCTCCCCCTGCTGAGGAGGCACGGGAGTTCTCACCAGACCCTTTTTGGCAAACGGAAGGAGAGATTGATGGCAGGACCGAGGAAGAAGTTGACCCTCTTCCTTGTCCTGTAATGGCTGGGGAGTCGGAGGAGCTGGAAGATAGCTCCCAGCAGATGGCTAATGTCCAAGACCATGTCTCTGTCCCTGACCGTGAGAGTGAACCGAATGTAGTCCCTGACTTAGAGGTCTGAAGAGAGGACTTCTGTACAGAACAACTACGGGATGTCACTCTCCTCAAAGCCAGAGAAAATGTGAAGATGATGGATGGGGAACCTGTGGACCCTAATTGGGGGGGGGGGTGTTTTTTCCCTACATGGTGCTTAGAAATGATTTGTTGTATCAGGTGGTGAAACACAGAGAGGACAAACTGGAACAGCTAGCTCAAACCCTTCCGCCAGATAGTGCTAGATCTGGCCCATGGTCATGTAATGGAGGGCATCTGGGTATGGAGAAAACCAGGGAGAGCATAACCCAGAGATTCTTTTGGCATGGGTTGCATGCAGATGTCAAAGAATACTGTGAGTCTTGCCCTGAGTGTCAAATGACAGCCCCGTCACCCCATTTTCGTAGTCCCCTTGTCCCAATTCCCATAATTGAAGTGCCATTTGAGCGAATGGCATGGATCTCGTGGGACCAGTAGTAAAACCTGCCCAGGGGCACCAGCACATCCTGATGATACTGGACTATGCGGCCTGCTATCCAGAGGCCATACCCTTGTGGAATACCTCCGCTAAGACTATCGCCAAGGAACTGGTCCAGGGGTTTAGTCGGGTGGGGATTCCTAAAGAAATCTTGACGGATCAGGGTACCCTGTTCATGTCCAGAGTGACCAGAGAATTGTGTAAATTGTACAAAATCTTCCATCTCTGTACCTCTGTTTACCACCCCCAAACTGACGGTCTGGTGGAAAAGTTTAACAAGACCCTCAAGAGTATGCTAAAAAAAGGTGGTGGATAAAGATGGGCGAAACTGGGATTTTTCGCTGCCGTACCTCATGTTTGCCATACAAGAGGTTCCGCAGGCGTCTACGGGGTATTCCCCCTTTGAACTCTTGTATGGTAGACATCCCAGGGGGTTACTAAATGTCACAAAGGAGACGTGGGAGGGAGAGGCCACCCCATATAGAAGTGTCATAGAGCATGTCTCCTTGATGCAGGATCGAATGGCAGCTGTCCTGCCCCTTGTATGAGAACATATGGAGCAAGCCCAGAAGGCCCAGGGAAGTGTTTACAATCGGGGTGCCAAAACCTGAACTTTCAACCACAGGAACAGAATGCTGGTGCTAGTCCCCATGGTCAAAAGTAAATTCCTGGCAAAGTAACAGGGTCCCTTTGAGATTAGGGAAAGAGTAGGGGAAGTAAACTACAGAGTTTACCAGCCTGGGAAAAGGAAACCAGAGCAGATTTACCATGGTAATCTCATAAAACTGGAAGGACAGGGAGAGTTTATTGGCAGTGCCCACACCCCAAAAGGACAGGTTACCCCTAACCTCAGATGTCCCCATAACTGAGTCCTTGTCACTGTTGCAACAAAATGACGTTAAGGAATTTGTCAGTAAAAATAGAGACTTTTTCTCTTCCCTTCCCGGACTGACCACTATGCTACAACATGACATAATCACTGAACCCAGGGTCCGTGTAAATGTAAAACCCTACCGAATACCTGAGGCTAGACAAGAGGCGGTGGCGAGAGAAATAAAAACCATGTTGGAGTTAGACGTGATAGAGTCCCACGTGATAGAGTCCCTGGTCGAGCCCTATAGTACTGGTCCCAAAACCCGATGGCACTATCTGGTTCTGTAATGATTTTAGGAAGCTGAATAAAGTGTCTAAGTTTGACTCATACCCGATGCCGTGGGTTGACAAACTTGTGTATAGGTTGGGAGGGGCTCGGTACATAGCAACCCTAGACTTAACTAAGGGATACTGGCAGATCCCCCTAACGGAGTCAGCAAAGGAAAAAATGGCCTTCTCTACCCCCGAGGGGTCCTTCCAATACAAACAAATGCCGTTTGGTCTGCATGAGGCCCCTCCTTTCAGAGGATGATTGACAAGACTTTAAGGCCACATCGGCCCTATATAGTGGCCTACTGTATCTCATCATCATCCACAGCCATAATTGGGAATCACATCTGCACCGGGCGCAGGCAGTAGTAGATTCACTTATGGTACCAGGTTTAACAGCCAACCCGAAGAAGTGTGCCATAGGTCTCGAGGAGGCCAAATACCTTGGGTATGTGATTGGTCCAGGTCTGATTAAGCCCCAAACCAATAAGATGGAGGCCATTTAAAAGAAGCAGATTCGGGCCTTCCTGGGGATTACAGGGTATTACTGACGCTTCATCCCAGACTTTGCCACCATTGCCATCTCTCTGACTGATCTGCAAAGGGTAGAGCATCAGGAATGGTTAAGTGGAATCCCGAAGCTGATAAGGCCTTCCAGAAATTGAAGCAAGCCCTTTGTGCCAATGACCCCAGACTTCACAAAGAAGTTTGTGGTTCAAACCGACGCCTCTGAGATGGGACTAGGTGGTGTTCTGTCCCAGACCAGAGAAGGCGAGGAGCACCCGGTCGTCTACATAAGCAGGAAGCTTAATAGACATGAAAAGAATTATGCTATTGTAGAGAAAGAGTGCCTGGCCATCAAGTGGGCCTTAGAGGCCCTAAAATACTACCTGCTGGGAAGGTCATTCAGGCTGGTCACCGACCATGCCCCCCTTAAGTGGATGTGTAACAACCAGGAGAAAAATAGCCTGGTGATTAGGTGGCTCCTGGCCCCACAGCCATTCTCAGTGGAACACCAGGCTGGAAGGCTCTAAAATGGTCTTTCCCGGACTCACTGCATGTACCGTTGCTCCACCCGAAGGGCTTGAGCAGAGGGGGGATATGTGAGGTTATGCAAGGCACCGCAATGGACGGGCGATACTTGTCACCTCGCATGTGATCATTTTGAGGTGACTAGTGGGAGTCCGGCCCTGGTTTATTAATACACCACCTGAAGTGTATTATGTACTGTACACTGCCGAATGCACTGCATGAACTGTATATATATATATATATATATATATATATATATATATATATATACATACAGTATATATATACTAGACTGTATTATATATGTATACAGTATCTCACAAAAGTGAGTACATTTTTGTAAATATTTTATTCTGTCTTTTCATGTGATAGAACTGAAGAAATGGCGCTTTGCTACAATGTAAAGTAGTGAGTGTACAGCTTGTATAACAGTGTAGATTTGCTGTCCCCTCAAAATAACTCAACACACAGCCATTAATGTCTAAACTCCTGGCAACAAAAGTGAGTACACCCCTAAGTGAAAATGTCCAAATTGGGCCCAAAGTATCAATATTTTGTGTGGCCACCATTATTTCCCAGTACTGCCTTAACCCTCTTGGGCATGGAGTTTGCCAGAGCTTCACAAGTTGCTACCGGAGTCTTCTTCCACTCCTTCATGATGACATCACGTAGCTGGTGACTGTTAGAGACCTTGCACTCCTCCATCTTCCGTTTGAGGATGCCCCACAGATACCTGTTATGTTGGAATACTGCCCTGTGGCCCAGTGTCTGAAGGGAGGGGGTCATGCTTCAGTATGTCATAGTACATGTTAGCATTCACAGTTTCCTTCAGTGAACTATAGCTCCCCAGTGTCGGCAGCACTCATGCAGCCCCAGACCATGACACTCCCACCACCATGCTTGACTGTAGGCAAGACACACTTCTCTTTGTACTCCTCACCTGGTTGCCGCCACACACGCTTCACATCATCTGAACCAAATAAGTTTATCTTGGTCTCATCAGACCACAGGACATGGTTCCCGTAATCCATGTCCTAGTTTGCTTGTTTTCAGCAAACTGTTTGCAGGCTTTCTTGCGCATCATCTTTAGAAGAGGCTTCCTTCTGTGATGACAGCCACACAGACCAATTTGATGCAGTGAGCGGTGTATGGTCTGAGCAAGGACAGACTGACCCCCCCATCCCTTCAACCTCTGCAGCAATGCTGGCAGCACTCATACGTCTATTTCCCAAAGACAATCTCTGGATATGATGCTGAGCACGTGCACTCAACTTCTTTGGTCGACCATGTTGAGGCCTGGTCTGAGTGCAAGCTGTCCTGGTAAACCGCTGTATGGTCTTGGCCACCGTGGTGCAGCTCAGTTTCAGGGTCTTGGCAACTTTCTTATAGCCTAGGCCATCTTTATGTAGAACAACAATTCTTTTTTTCAGATCCTCAGAGACTTCTTTGCCATGAAGTGCGAAGTTGAACTTCCAGTGACCAGTATGAGAGAGTCAGAGCGATAACACTAAATTTAACATACCTGCTCCCCATTCACACCTGAGACCTTGTAACACTAACAAGTCACTCAATGCGGGGGGAGGGAAAATGGCTAATTGGGCCCAATTTGGACCTTTTCACTTAGGGGTGTACTCACTTTTGTTGCCAGCGGCTTAGACATTAATGGCTGTGTGTTGATTTATTTTGAGGGGACAGCAAATTTACACAGTTATACAAGCTGTACACTCACTACTTTACTTTAGCAAAGTGTAATTTCTTCAGTGTTGTCACATTAAAAGTTATAATATAATATTTACAAAAATGTGAGGGGTGTACTCACTTTAGTGAGATACTGTATATATATATACTCAATATACTCAACTGCCTGCACGCCACCAACTAACCTTCCTAATCTAGCTCAAGTTCTCAATCTCCACTCCAACACACTACATACGGCAGCTGTGTAAGCAGCCTTATATAGTGTGGGGCGTGGACTTAGGCCCCTGAGCCTTTGGCCAATCATGGCTCTCACAGCAGATCACGCTGTGATTGGCCAAAGCATGCAGGTCAGGTGCATGCTTTGGCCAATCATCAGCCATCAATGCACTGCAATCTCGCAGTGCATTATGGGGCGTTCTGCGGCACTCAAATTTACCACAAACGCCCCATAATGTTCGTTGTTCTATGAACAAACGAACACCCAATGTTCGAGTCGAACTTACATTTGACTTGAACATCAGGACCATGCCTACGCATGACCTCTCAGCACCCTCCACTGACAGGGAGTCCCAGGTCCTAGCAGCACATCTGCCAGCAGCACACCACTAGCTGTAGCCTATAGCCAGCAAATATCTCTGCCCCATCTGCTGCAGCAGAAAAAAAAAATACAGTCCCTGCCACCCACATGCCCAGCATCTAAATGCAAGCTAGTCAAAGCTGCTGGCTCTCCAACTTCTGCCTTATACCTGGTGGATTCTGCCCCCTTCTGTGAATTTTCAGAATGTGCTGTACCACAATGGCAGGTTCCCAGTCACTAAGGCCATTCCATCTCTCTGCCATCACATAGAAGGCAATATTGTGGCATCGTTGGGCAAGGCAGTCAGCCGCAAAGTCCACATTACTGCTGACACGTAGTCCAGCAAGCATGGGCAGGGACCATTCAATGAGTCAGGCTAAAAGGTGCTATGCTGGATCAGAGAGTCTTACAGCTCTGCAGGGACAGCCCAGAGGTGGTTCACGCCATGCCAGCTGGAGCCAGGAATGGTGGTGTGTGATAACGGCACAACCTCCTGTCCACCCTTAGACAGGGAAAGTTGACACATGTGCATGCCTGGCACATGTCCTCAATTTGTTAGTGCAGCATTTCCTAAAAACGTACCCAGGGTTGGAAGATCTGCTAAAGCAGGCCAGAAGAGTCTGTAGCCATTTCAAGCAGTCATACACAGCCAGTACTCGGTTGGCTGAAATTCAGAGGGAATTCCACATAATTCCATTATGCAGGCACCATCGTTCCTATGCCACAGAACACACAAGAGGAGAGAGAGGAGGAGGAGAATTCTGGCAGTTTCGGAGGCATTGAAGCAGAGGAAGACATACATCAAACAGTAAGCGATGGCTTTTCATCCCCAGAATCCTTGTGGCTGGGAGGAGGCCGTTCCAAATACTGTTATCCTGAGTGATCCCGAGGAGTCTGCTTGTAAATGCCGCTGCAAATTTGTGGTGCATGGGCTCCCTCATGCTTCAAAGCCTGCGAAAGGACCCAAGAATACGTGGCATAAAGGAGAAGGATCACTATTGGTTGCCAACCCTCCTTGACCACCGTTATAAGGGAAAAGTCTCAGAACTCATCCAGTCCCCACAGAGAGTGCAGAAGTTGAAATCTCTTGAGGACACCTTAAAGCGCATTTTGCCAAACGTTTTTTCTGACTCTGGTAGGTTACAGTGTTGTGGAAAACATCGTTTTGAGGCTTCTGTTGGTGAAGAGAGGAGCGGTGGAGAATGTGTCCACCTAAGTGATGCCTTTCACAATTTTTTTTAGCCTCTGCTGCCCAGGGCTGTCAGCTTTCATATCCCATTGGCTGTGTCTGCATCACTTGGTAGACGATTATCTAGGTGCGAAAACAGAGATGGAGAGCTTTCCAATTGACGATCCACTGGCTTACTGGGTCATGAGAATAGACCACTGGCCAGAACTTGCCCAGTATGCCATTGAGCTGCTGGGCTGCCCTGCATCCAGCGTGCTTTCCGAATGGACATTCAGTGCTGCTGGAGGTTTTGCTACTGATCATAGAACGCGTCTGTCCACAGACTCCGTGAACCATCTGACTTTTATCAAAATGAATCAGTCCTGGATTACCAGCAGCTATGAAGCCCCTGATGCTGATGTTGCCGATTAATTGTTTTTGGGATGTTGAATCTCTGCAGGACTTCTAGGCTGCCTAGCATTTTGGGTGTTGATTTCATGTGGAAGAATGTTTTTGGTGAAGGCTTCATGGGCACAATTAACACGCAAAGACCATTTTTTTCGCACCTGTTTGACAGCTGCATCAAATTAAATTTTTTTACAGCAAAGACAATTCTTGCTTTCATGAAGAGTGCCTGTAGAGGGTTATGGTGTGAAGGCGCCATCGACAACCAAAGACCAATTTTTCCGCATCTGTTTGACAGGTGCATATCATTGCAATTTTTGACAGCAAGGCAAATTCTTGCTTTTATCAAGAGTACCTCTATAGGGTTAAGGTGTGAAGGCACCACCGACACCCAGAAACCAATTTTTCAGCACCTGTTTGACAGGTGCATCAAATTGATTTTTTTTTATAGCAAGGCCAATTCTTGCTTTTATAAAGAGTACCTCTATAGGGTTACGGTGTAAAGGCGCCACCGACGCCCAAAAGACCAATTTTTCCGCACCTGTTTGACAGGTGCATTTCATTGCGATTTTTGTCAGCAAGGCAAATTCTTGCTTTCATCAAGAGTACCTCTTAAAGGGTTACAGTGTGAAGGCTCCACTGACACCCAAAGCCCAATTTTTCCGTACCTGTTACTTCTATCTAAAGTCTGTGGATGAGACACCAGAGTTTATCCAAAAAATCTCTAATCTTGTTCCCAGTGCACTACATTGTGGCCTCATCATACAGACTGGCTCCCCAAGCCGTTGCTTACAAAATAAAGGAAGCTTGCAGGGAAAATGTCATTTTTTTGCTTTATAAGTGCAAGTATATTCTATACATGGTACAGATGTGCCACTTTACAGGTGGACTAAGGGGACCCCCAGGCACTATATTGAAAGGAATTTTTCAT
This sequence comes from Glandirana rugosa, assembly GCA_018402905.1. Classification (NCBI taxonomy): domain Eukaryota; kingdom Metazoa; phylum Chordata; class Amphibia; order Anura; family Ranidae; genus Glandirana; species Glandirana rugosa. The sequence goes on along the minus strand of BLSH010246063.1, from coordinate 1,846,004 downwards.
TTTTATGCTTTCACTTTAAGCATCGATAAATCACTGCTCATTTAAAAATATTGTTTTTTACTAACTTTTTTTCATTGATACATGTCTCCAAGGGCTGTACCCGGACCCCCATAACCATTGTATGCCCAATTACTTGCAAATAAGCCTTCAAAATGGGCACTTTTGTTTTTCACGTTTGGGTCCCATAGACTTCAATGGGGTTCGTTATTCGGTTCCATACTTTCCCGATGTTGGTTCCCGTAATTCATGTCCTTAGTCTGCTTGTCTTCAGCAAACTATAGAGCAACACTTCTTTTTTTCAGATCCTCAGAGAGTCCTTTGCCAAGAGGTGCTATGTTGAACTTCCAGGGACCAGTATGAGAGAGTGAGAGCAATAACACTAAATTTAACACACCTGCTCCCCATTCACATCTGAGACCTTGTAACACTAACGAGTCACATGACACCGGGGAGGGAAAATGGCTAATTGGGCCCAATTCGGACATTTTCACTTAGAGGTGTACTCACTTTTGTTGCCAGGGGTTTAGACATTAATGGCTGTGTTTTGCGTTATTTTGAGGAGACAGCAAATTTACACTGTTATACCAGCTGTACACTCACTTCTTTACATTGTAGCATAGTGTAATTTCTTCAGTGTTGTCACATGAAAAGATATAATAAAATATTTACAAAAATATGAGGGGTGTAAGTTTTTTTTTTAAATCCTAGTTTCTGTTATAAAATTTAGCAAATAAATAATATTTCTTCATACAATTAGGTCAAGATGTATTCTGCTACATTCCTTTGGTAAGAAAATAAATAAATAAAATAAATAACCCAAATGAGTATACATCTAGTCTGTATGAAAGTTATATCGTTTACAAGCTATGGTATATGTATTTGAAAATTGATCAGTCCTGATGTACTGACTACCTATCTCATTTCTTGAGGTCCTAAAATGCCAGGACAGTACAAATACCACAAACTAAGCTTTTTCTTTTGAAAAGCAGACAGTTCAGGGTATTTAGTAAGAGGCAAGGTAAGTTCTTTGAAGTTGTAATTTTTGCCACACATTTTGCTGTGCCTCCCGAGTATGGGGGCACTACATATTTGAGACTTTTTCACAGCCTAGATGCATAGAGGGGTCAAAAATCCAGGGAGCACCTTTGGGCTTTCAAGGGGCATAACTTATACATCTAATTTCCTGACTACCTATCACATTTTTGGAGGCACTGGAGCACCAGAACAGTGGAAACACCCACAAAATGACTACATTTTGGAAAGCAAACTTTCCAAGGTATTTTCTGAAAGGCTTACTGGGCCTGGATCTGGATCCGAGACCTATGCTCTATCTCGCAGTAAGTCTTCTTGCTGAGCCATCTGGAATGCTGGACAGCTCCCTGGATAATTCCTTAAATGATTCAGCCTTGAATCTTGTATGTTTTGAACCTTGAACTTTTTCATGCTCCTATGCACTTCCTATTAAAGCCATGCCTTTGCATTTCCTGTTTACCAGATTATTGTGTTCACTTCAGCCAATATCTCGCTCTTTTCATTCCTGATGCCATCCATATCTTTGCTACCACTCGTTACCAACCTTTGGCTTGTTTCTTGGCTATGCTTCTGCTTCATCCCAACCTGCAACCACTCGTTACCGAACTTCAGCTTGTTTACTGACTACACTTTTGCTTAACCCTACCTGCTATATCTTCTACTGAACCCCGGCTTGCTTACCTGCTGATGGGTTGCTCTTGAGGGCTGTGACCTGGCACTAAGATGCAAGCTTTGACAAAGAAAGCTGATTGGTTTCTGTGCAGAACTGCACCAGATTTTGCCCTCTCCAATTTTAGTAAATCAACCCTAGTGAGTCTTTTCAAAATGTCATTTTTTTCCACAAGTTTTTGGAAAACGCAAGAAAGAAAATAAAATGTATTTGTTTTTACACCACGTTCCCAATTTCTAAGGTATTTCTAACACACATCATAGGCATACTGTACTTAGAATTACCTCCCAGCTGCACACTTTGGGTACCTTACACATCACTTAGGATCAAGGCTCGAGATGAACATTCAAGTTATTTTGGAGATACTATTTTATACTATCACAGATTATATTATGGCCACTCCTATCCTTGGGGGTTTCACATGTGCACCTGGCTTTCCCCAATGGGCCCCCATTATCACAGCTACCGTGCTAGGCATCTCTGGGAGCCCTCTATGTTCAGCACTGCAGCCCTACTTTAGTCGATATATATGGTGTGCATTTTCTCCTGAAGAAGTGTAGAGAATCCACAAAACACGTACAGCTTACTCGATGCAGCTATATGTTTAAGATATGATTGATATATATAAATATACCCAATTCCAATATTTAATTTTTATTGATCTGCTGATATGGAGTACACATTGGCTTTTATGATCGATTATGTGCTATGATAAATAATAATAAATAATGATGCCCATCCTGTATATGTATATGTATTTTGATGTGTATGTACCTTATTGCCTAATATTCATGTATGTACATTTTGCAGCTTGAAATGTTGTCTGCAAATAAATATGGTACTTTGAATGTATCATTTACTCAGTCATGTCTTGTGCCTCATATAAAGTCTCACACCTTTTTTCTTTCATTTCATGAAATGACATGAATGGCAGCCTCAGCCCTGACTCCAGACAGGCCAGGCCCCCAATGTATATCCTAATAAACTAGGCCTTTTGTCTGATATAAAAAACTTTCGTAATAATGTTTGGTGTGTTTCCATCTTCTTTGACACACCGTTATCCATTGACCATGTGCATTGTTCTTGGATTTTGTATATTTTTCATGTATTTGAGCATGCTATTCCAATAACAACATGGTCAATCTCTTCTGCTTAATATTACCTCAAGCTTTGTATGCCTGTACCTATGTGTTTGTTGATTTGTTTTTGGATTCTTCCATCCAAATAAATGCATCTTTAATTTAAAAAAAATACTTATTATTGCAGAGCAGCATATTTAAAACGAGGTGCTATAGTGTTTTTGTTAAAAAGATATAGCTTTCCCATTATTTTGTTTGTGTTTTTTCTCCCAACACTGGGAACCTTTTGCAGACTTTTTGCACAAATTTCTGGTGGACATGGGAAAGTCCAGCAGAGATTCACAGTTTACTGTGGTAACTAAGGTAGGATGTGCCAATGAACTGTGCATTTACATGGCAACTTGAAGCCCAACCCAAAAAAAGATAAAAACTCTGCAGATAAGTGTAGCAAGCATTATCACACAGGAAAAGTAATTCTTGAAAAAATACCTTGCTAATAAGATTTAACGGGAAAGCAAGACATGTTACAAAAGGAATTCAAACTTTTTGATACCATGGCATATTTTCAATAACATATTTGGCTTACATGTGGGATAACATGCACTTAAGCCGAATTTACAAGCATAATTATGCAGCATACAGTATATCTAACACCTGTCCGTATCTTAGGGCATGACTTTACACTTCCTGTGATCAAAGCTACATGCCAAAATGTGTGAACCCATTTGAACTGACTATTCTGTAGAAATAAAGATTTTCGAATGGACTATGGAGTTTCCGGCTATTTTTGCTTTTAAGTGCCACACATAATGGACGAAGGCCATTCAAGCCAGAGCGCCTAGCGGAGGATTGCATCTCTTATCTGTGAGGAGTTTTCCCAGATATGAGCGCTGCACCTATGTTTGCTTTTCCTGTAAATTATGAGTGCAGTGTTCATTTCGTAGACAAAAATATTTTCGGCATAATTTTTTATCAGCTGCAAGTTTTTTAGTGATGATAAGTAAAAAGTGAAAATAAAATGTAATCAATTGACGAAAACTATGACCAGGGACGTTTACCCATGTTCCTTGGAGCTCCGCCTGTCTGTTAAAGCCCCAGCCCCGTGACAAGCTATATTGGCTGAGAGATGCAGGCTCCCTCTTTCTCCCTGCTACCTGGGAGTTCTGGAACAATGTCCTGCAAACCATGTGGTGAGTGTTTCCCCTTCCAGCAAGGTAGCAGTGCTTAACACTGTGTAAAATAACAGCCTCCCCAGACAGGTTCTCTGCCCTGTCCACTCCCTCACTCCCATTTACTTCCCCTCCACACTAAATGTTATTAGATTTTTATTCCAGGAGTATAAAATGAGTTCGAAAATTTTAGAGAAATGCTTAAATAATGCATTGCAATTTAACTAAACACATTCAATTTTAGTCGACTAAAATGTACTGGAGATTTTAGTAGACTAAAATGTACTGGAGATTTTAGTCGACTACAATATGACTAAAATTAAAACAATTCAGATGATTAAAATACGTCTAAAACCAAAATGGCCTTTCAGTCAAAAGACTATAACGTAAAACAAATCTGACATTAAAATTAACACTGCACGAGTGAACATATTTTAGGGCTCTCTCACTCTAAGGCATATGGCAACATGTGACCCACAACAAAAATTACAGGTGCCACTTCAGTCCTCTTGCATGACAAACCACTAGGAGTGCCGACAGGGTCAGATCTCCGGGGTCGAAGTGAAACAGGTTGGGGGCTTGGCCTGGTTGGAGCCCAGGCTGAGGCTATCATATACCTCCTTGCAGGGTTTTGCTGTGATGTGTGCTTTTAGGACTTCCTTTCCCTATATATTCATGTATGCTGAACTAAAATAAAATTAAAACATCCCAAGAAATTAGCTGAATGGCAAAGGTCAAGGCAACACATTCAAAAGGAATATGAGGGGCTTTTATTTTTTCAATGCAACACAGCATGCTGCTAGAAACAATATCACTGTGAGATACAATAAAATGCACAGCCGATAAGAACAAGTAGTTTGCAAAGCTATTACCTGACTTCACAATAGAATTAGTATGTTAAAAAGAGTAAAATAAACCAGCTGATAAACTTTGGAATACTAAAATATAATCACTTTAAAGTCACATAACATCCCCCTCCTTTTTTTGGAAACATGCTCTTTAGGTCAAAAGTTAGTCATTTTGCTTGCCAGTGATGGACTTTCCTGGGATTTAGATCAATAGTTCAGTGACACAGAAGTAGGATGAAAGTTTACACAGTCATTGTCACCTTCTGCAGAACCTTCCGAAATTCAAGTTTAAAAGCTTAAAAATTTTTTTCTCCATTTTTATTCTCTAAATTCTAAGGTACCTACAGTAAACAGTTGAGCCAAGCGAGGTGATATGCTTAAGACGATGGTAGTGTCACATAATGAATTGGATATTGTGGGGGGGTTAGCTCAATGGAGATCACCTTCCCTGGGAAAAAGGCAGTCCAAATGGCAGGTTTGCTTAAAATCTGGCTTGTAGCCAGGTTTATTTAAAAGGTTGCATGTAGAAATCATATAAACAAAACAGAAAATAAATCCTCGCCATCCAGGCATTAGCTAAACATTTCAGTTTTCCTAACTGAGAGGTGCAGGGCTTCTCCAGACACCCACAAAACATAGACAGTGAAAGCCTTTATGTCTCAGTCAATAAGCAAACTTCCATATGTCAGCTCTCTCAGGCTGATGGTTCCTGAGTTCCAGGCCAGAGCAAAACTCTGCTCTCCTCCTGATTATTTAAACCACCTAATGGTGGACTCCGGTGAACCACAAAAGCTGGTGCGGAACCAACCCTTCCAAGTTGGCTGGTAAAACCCGTATTCCATCTTAGTCCACTGCAAATGAACGCATGCAAGGCGACACATATTGCCCATCAATCACTTGTCTCGTATAACATTACACATCCCCCCCCTTTGCTCAAGCCCCTGCGGCTGAGCAACTGTCCCAACCAGAGAGTGGACACGGGAAAGGACATCTGCATTATTCTGGAGTTTCCCCGCTCTATGCTCCATTGTGAATTTGAATGCTTGCAGAGCAAGGAACCACCTTGTCACCCGACTGTTTTTCACCTTGTTATCACACATCCATTTAAAAGGGGCATGGTCAGGGAGTAATTTGAATGGTCTCCCCAACAGGTAATATTTCAGGGCATCTAAGGCCCATTTGATGGCAAAACATTCCTTCTCAACAATGGCATAGTTTTTCTCATGTCTGTTGAGCTTTTTGCTAAGGTAGACCACTGGGTGCTCCTCCCAGGCTCTGACCTGGGACAGTACAGCACCCAGTCCCACATTAGAGGCGTCTGTCTGTACCACAAATTTCCTTTGTGAAATCTGGGGTCATGAGCGCAGGTTGTACGCAAAGGGCTTGGGTCAGGAAACAACCGTTGCCCCTGGAATTCGGGTCAGGAAGCCTGTGCGCGGGCACATGTAGCGTGTGCGCACGCGTGTGCGCGTCTGTGCACCGTATGCGCTGGCATTGGCGCCTAAATGGCCCATTTGAGCGGACAGCACCCTGCAACCAGTGCTGTCCATTCTACAGCGGTTGTGTGTTCCTGAGCGACCCGTTACCTGATTATCTGTTCCTGTGACCTGGCTTGTCTTGACCCTGCTTTGATTTCTGCCTGCACTGACCTCGGCTTCCACGACCACTCTTCTGCATGCTCCCTTGTACCTTTGCTGCCCGCTTGTTAACGAACTCTGCCTGTGCCCGACTATTCTCCTGCCTGCTCCTTTCGTACTGCACCGCCAGCCAGTTGCCGACCCAGCCTGTACCACCATTCTGTCAACTAGCACGAGACCGGAGGAACCACTTCAGTTGTCACCGGTGACCAGCTCAACCCTCGTGCCATCCTCACTGTCTGCTCTACCAGGGGTTTGTGAATCAGGGTCGCAAGAGAGGTTACGCCTGCACAAGCCAGACTCCACGAACAAGTGTGTGACAGCTTGCTTCAACATTTGAAATGCCTTCTCTGCCTCCGGATTCCACTTGATCATGACCGACCCTCTACTCTTTGTCAGATCTCTCAGTGGGGCTGCAATGGTGGCAAAATTGGGAATAAAACACCTGTAGTATCCTGTGATCCCAAGAAAGGCACAAACATTCTTTTTATTTATAGGTTGGGGCCACTTTTGACCTGCCTCAATTTTATTGATCTGAGGAGAATCTATGGGGCATTGCCAAAAAAAAGATGAGAGACATGAGACCCAACAATGCAGAAGAGCTGAAGGCCACTATTGAAGCATCCTGGTCTTCCATAACACTTTAGCAGTGCCACAGGCTGATAGCTTCCATGCCACTCCGCATTGAGGCAGTAATTGCTGCAAAAGGGGCCCAAACCAAGTACTGAGTACATATGCATGCTTATACTTTTCAGAGGTCTGATATTGTTCTATGTACAATCCTTGTTTTATTGATTGCATGTAATATTCTAATTTTCTGAGATTGTGAATTTGGGGTTTTCATGAGCTGTAAGCCATAATCATCACAATTATGACAAATCACGACTTGAACTATCTTGCTTTGCATGTAATGAGTCCAGCTCATATATTAGTTTCACCTTTTAAGTTGCATTACTGAAATAGATGAACTTTTGCACGATATTCAAATTTTTCGAGTATCACCTGTACTTCCATGACTCAATTGAAGGGGGAGAAAGATCCAAACAATATTGTTTAACACAAATAATATTGTAAATAATAAAAATTATTATTTGAAAATTGTCCATCAATCAGTCCATGCAAAAAAAAAAAAAATGAAAATCTTAGTGAAATAATGTCTTTCCAACCGTGAAGGCTATGTGAATCCAATCAGTGACTGAGGAAATTATCCTCACAAGACAAAAATACAAATGCTTAATACAAATAGGTCATAAAAAATAAATAAATAAGTGTGGAAAAAATGTCCTGAAAACCTGTGTGCATAAACTGTGTACATTTGCCTCTTAAGCCTCGTACACACGCGCAGATTGTTGGCCAACCGAACGTCCAACTTTTGTCCAAATTGGCTGTTGGCGGTTGTGTCCAGCATACTGATGGTAGTCAAGTAATCGGTCAACAAAGCCGAATGTAGTGACGTGTTACGAGCATATAATGAGGAAGTTCAGGTGAATGTGATTTGTGAATTAGGAACACAGGTTTACATGACCGAACACTTCCTGGATTCCGAGCATGCGTGTCTGAATTTCCAACTTTTGTTGGCCAACTTCTGTACACATGAGGCAACAATTGGCCAACGCCTTGTTGGCCAACAAAAGTTTTCTACTCTTGTCAGCCAACTTCTGTTGGCCAACAATTGGAAATTGGCTGTTGGATCGTGCGTAATAACAGTCAGATTATCGGCCAACAGGCTGTTGGACAACCGTTTTTGGCCAATTGTTGTACCATGTGTATGGGCCTTTACCCAGACTTGTAGATATCTTATGGCAGAAATCATACACACTTGTTAAGGCCTGTACACACGTTACAACAATTGGCCAACAACAATTGGCCGATAATCTGACCGTTAGTACGCACGATCCAACAGCCAACAAAAAGTGCTCGGAATCCAGGAAGTGTTCAGTCGTGTAAACCTGTGTTCTTAATTCACAAATCACATTCACCTGAACTTCCTCTTTATACGCTCGTAAAACGTCACTACGTTGGGCTTTGTTGGCCGATTACTTGACTACCGTCAAGCCAATATGGACAAAAGTTGGACGTTCGGTTGGCCAACAATCCGTGCGTGTGTATGAGTTTTTAGTCTCAAACACTCTTCACAATCTTCATTATCCTGCTGAAAGGAAACTCTGATTATTTCAGGTGATGTCAGTGGTGTCTCCAATAGTAAGATTCGCACGGTGATGCCCCCAGGTGTAAGGAAATCCAATGAAATCCATTTTCTTTTTTTTTTTTTGTTTTCACTGGTGTTGCATGGATATTGTTTGGGTGTTTGATATCTACACATGCATATTTTAGTGCATAATTTTTAGTTATTTTCGCATAAGAATTATGCAGGTTTTTTCGCACACTCTTTGAATCGGTATCAGCATACTGATAGTTTTTCAAAGGTGGAGATCAGCACAGGGATTTCTATTTTTTACTTATGAGGTTTCAGTTATGAGAACTTCCGGAGTCACAGGGGGTATGCCCTTTTGGGGGCTTAGCATTGCCAGTAAAGTCTCTATGTCCTTCCAAGGTTTCAAGAGATTAACATGATATATTTGCCCTGGTTTCCTTTTCCTTGGCTGGTAAACTTTATAATTTACTTCCCCTACTCTTTCCATAATTTCAAAAGGACCTTGCCACTTTGCTAGGAATTTATTCTCGACTGTGGGGACTAGTACCAGCACTCTATCACTAGGGCTGAAGGTTTTGGCACCTCAATTATAAACCCTTCTCTGAGCCTCCTGGACTTGCTCCATATATTCCCGTAACAGCAGCGATTCTATCTTGCATCAGTGAGATATGCTCACTGACGCTTCTATAAGGTGTGGTCGCTCCCTCCCACGAGGTACCTCTCGTATGGCAAACATGGGGTATGGCAGTAAGAAATCCCAATTTCTCCCATCTTTGTCCACCACCTTCTTTAACATGCATTTGAGTGTTTTGTTAAATCTCTCCACAAGACCATCAGTTTGCGGGTTGTAGACAGAGGTACGGAGATGGGAGATTGTGAACAACTTACACAATTCTTTAGTGACTCAGGACATAAATGGGGTGTCTTGATCCATTAATACAGCTTTTGGAATACCCACATGACTAAATACCTGGACAAGCTCTTTAGCAACAGTTTTAGCTGAGGTATTGCATAAGGGCATGGCTTCAGGATATCGCGTGGCATAGTCCAGTATTACCAGTATGTGCTGATGGCCTTGGGCAGACTTTACTACTGGTCCCATAAGATCCATGCCAATTCTTTCAAATGGCACTTCAGTTATTGGTAAAGGTACCAGTGAACTGCGAAGATGGGGCGACGGTGCAGAATACTGACACTCTGGGCATGACTCACAATATTCTTTGACATCTGCATATAACCCGAGCCAAAAAGAATCTCTGGGTTTTCCTCTCCTTAGTTTTCTCTATACCCAGATGTCCACCCATCATATGATCATGGGCTAAATTTAATACCATTCGGCGATAAGGTTTGGGAACCACTAGCTGCTCTGCTTTACCACCTGATACAACAAGTTATTTTTAAGAGCCATGTAGGGAAAAGACACCCCTATATTAGGTTCAAGATGTTCCCCATCTATCATTTTAATGTTTTCTCTGGCTCTATTGAGTGTGGCCATACAAAAATCATATTTTCTGACTTCTAAGTCAGGCACTACATTCTGTCCACTCTCACTATTAGGCCTCATACACACGGACGTTTTTTGACGCCGGCGTTTTCTGGCGTTTTTTGCAGCTCTCCATGCTAGTCAATGGCCCCATAAAAACGTAGGCGTTTTTGAGCTGTAGATGACGTCGGCGTTAGTGAGCTGAAACTAGAACCCACAGCCATCGCGTTCTGAGGCTGTAACGATTTGGCATTTTTTGACGCCGACGCCACAATATGCCAACAAACGCCAACAAACGCCACCTATTATTATACCGGCGTTTTCCGCCGTTTTTTGACGCCGACGTTTTTAGGTTGAAAAATAGCAGAGGGATGATTTTTTTTAAAAAACGCCTATTGACGCCGACGCTCACTAACGCTCAAAAACGCTGATGCATAAGGCCGAAAAACGCCGACTTTTTTTCCTTGACGTCGGGCCCGACGTTTTGTTTATTTTTTTAGAAACGTCCGTGTGTATGAGGCCTTAGAGTCAGAGATAACTTCTTGTTCATTAACCTCCAATTGGGAGCTGGATTCCAGCTCCTCCTGCTTCCCCGTCCTTACAGGAAAAGGATCTTTCTCTTCCTTGGACACACCAACAGCTTTCCTTTCAATCTGGCAATCAAAAGGGTCTGGTGTAAGTTCCCGTGTTTCCCCAGCAGGGGGAGCTCTGTCCTCCCGACAACTTTTGTTTTCCCATAAACTCCAAAAGTGGGGAAAATCTCTCCCCACTAGGGCTTCATGAAGCAGTGAGGGTACCACCCCCACTGAATGTGTCACCATGCCCCAAGGGGTGTCATTCACAACCACAGCAGTCTGGTAATCACATGTGTCACCATGTATGCAAATAACCCCAATAGGTGGGGTGTAACTTTGCAGGATTTACACAATCGCCTTTGACTAAGCTCACCACACTACCAGAATCTAGCAGAGCTGTGACTGGCTTTCCATCAACTGAAATTACACACATTTGCTTTTGCATGCGTTCCTGACATGTTGCAGTACTTGCTACCTGTGCAAAAAGAAACGTGCTTTTTTTTCAAGTAAGCTTTATCACATTGCATTGGTTCATCACTTAGGGAACAATTAGCAGCAATATGACCAAACACATGGCAGTGATAACATTTTATATGTTCTGTACCCAGTCCTCTAAACCGCCTCAGATACATTCCTGACCTATTTGGCCAGTCTCCAAGTCCTGAGCCCATAGTCTCATTATCTGTGGCAACAGACTTGTAATTTCTTCTCACACCCGTGAAGCCTGGTACAGTCTTACCGGAACCTCTGGGAGATTTTTTACCCCTAGAGGCATTGGAGTGAGGCATGGATGGGTTAAACAAGTCCTCGGCAGCAGTATATCTCTCCACCAAGTCCACCAGCTGGTTTGCAGTCTTAGGGTCCCCATGGCTGACCCACTTCCTCAAAGTGGCAGGGAGTGCCCATAAATAGTGGTCCATGACCACACGCTCCACAATCTTAGGGCCGACAAAGTCTCTAGCTACAGCCATTTCTTGGTGAGGTGTATCAAATCAAACATTTCTGAGCGGGGTGGCTTGTCAGTACTGTATGACCAGCGATGCACCCATTGAGCCCGGACTGCAATGGTGACGCCCATGCGTGCAAACATCTCCGCTTTCAGTGTGTCATAAACCTGGGCAACCTCTGATTCCGGGTCATAATAGGCCTTTTGGGGTTCTCCTGTCAGAAAAGGCGCTAGCATTCCTGCCCATTGCTCTTTTTGCCATCCTTCTCGAACATTGACAAAAGTTGCTAGGTACACTTCCACATCATCTGCAGGTGTCACCTTCCACAGGAAATAGCTGGCACGCACCATTTTGTGTTCCACCGGTAAAGGACTTGTGGACCCCTGAATTTAACTCCACCAGAGCCTCCGGAAACCGGTGATTCGCCTCCAGCTGGGCTGCAACAGCCTGGCGATTCGCGCCCTGCTGCGCTGCAATGGCTTGTGCGACTTAGGCAATTGTTTCCCTGCCGCTGCTGATTACTCTCCTGCTGGGTTGCAGTGGCCTGCAGCAGAGCTTTTAACACATCCTCCATCCTGTTTAGGAAGATGCCCGCTGAATCCAACATGTGCGGGGGGTTAGTTCAATGGGGATCACCTTCTGGGAAAAGGCAGTCCAAATGGCAGGTTTGCTTAAAATCTGGCTTGTAGTCAGGTTTATTTAAAAGATTGCATGTAGAAATCAAATAAACAAAACAGAAAATAAATCCACGCCATCCAGGCACTAGCTAAACATTTCAGTTTTTTCTAAATGAGTGGTGCAGGGCTTCTCCCAGACACCCACAAAACATAGACAGTGCAAACCTTTTTGTCTCAGTCCATAAGCAAACTTCCATATGCCAGCTCTCTCAGGCTGATGGTTCCTGAGTCCCAGGCTAAAGCAAAACTCTGCTCTCCTCCTGATTATTTAAACCACCTAATGGTGGACTCCAGTGGACCACAAAATCTGGTCCGGAACCAACCCTGCCAAGGTGGCTGGTAAAACCCGGACCAGATTACACCTTAGTCCACTGCAAATGAACGCATGCGAGGCGACATGTATCGCCCATCGATCACCTCGCCTCATATAACGTTACAATATATATATATATATACAAGCAGTGCTACCAACAGGCAAGACTCTTGTAATCATTTTAAACTCTCTCCAGAATATCTGACCCAGCATGAGTAAGGGTCAAATAAAGCTCATATGTTCCATAGCAAATGTATGTGGTGTCTTATCTTCTCAAGTATTCTCTTTAAGGCTCCAAGATAGTGTTTCCAAAAAGGAAAAAGCTATATAGTGTAATATGTCCACATACACCATACAATAAATATTTTTAAGGTAATAGGCTTGCATACAGTATACAGTATCTCACAAAAGTGAGTACACCCCTCACATTTTTGTAAATATTTTATTATATATTTTCATGTGACAACACTGAAGAAATTACACTTTGCTACAATGTAAAGTACTGAGTGTACAGCTTGTACAACAGTGTAAATGTGCTGTTCCCTCAAAATAACTCAACACACAGCCATTAATGTCTAAACCACTGGCAACAAAAGTGAGTACACCCCTAAGTGAAAATGTCCAAAATGGGCCCAAAGTGGCAATATTTTGTATGACCACCATTATTTTTCAGCACTGCCTTAACCCTCTTGGGCATGGAGCTCACCAGAGCTTCACAGGTGGCCACTGGAGTCCTCTTCCACTCCTCCATGACGACATCAGGGAGCTGGTGGATGTTAGAGACCTTGCACTCCTCCGCCTTCCATTTGAGGATGCCCCACAGATGCTCAATAGGGTTTAGGTCTGGAGACATGCATGGCCAGTCTATCACCTTTACCCTCAGCTTCTTTATCAAGGCAGTAGTCGCCTGGGAGGTGTTTTTGGGGTCGTTATCATGTTGGAATACTGCCCTGCGTCCCAGTCTCTGAAGGGAGGGGATCATGCTCTGCTTCAGTATGTCACAGTACATGTTGGCATTCATGGTTCCCTCAATGAACTGTAACTCCCCAATGCCGGCAGCACTCATGCAGCCCCAAACCATGACACTCCCACCATCATGCTTGACTGTAGGCAAGTCACACTTGTCTTTGTACTCCTCGCCTGGTTGCCACCACACACACTTGGCACCATCTGAACCAAATAAGTTTAACTTGGTCTCATCAGAAAACAGGACATGGTTCCAGTAATCCATGTCCTTATTCTGCTTGTCTTCAGCAAACTGTTTGCGGGCTTTCTTGTGCATCATCTTTAGAAGAGGCTTCCCTCTGGGATGACAGCCATGCAGACCAATTTGATGCAGTGTACGGCGTATGGTCTTAGTACTGACAGGCTGACCCCCCCACCCCTTTAACCTCTGCAGCAATGCTGACAGCACTCTTACGTCTATTTCCCCAAGACAACCTCTGGATATAACGCTGAGCACGTGCTCTCAACTTCTTTGGTCGACCATGGTGAGGCCTGTTCTGAGTGGAACTTATCCTGTTAAACTGCTGTATGGTCTTGCCCACTGCGCTACAGCTCAGTTTCAGGGTCTTGGCAGTCTTCTTATGGCCTAGGCCATCTTTATGTAGAGCAACAATTCTTTTTTTCAGATCCTCAGAGAGTTGTTTGCCATGAGGTGCCATGTTGAACTTCCAGTGGCCAATATGAGAGAGTGAGAGCAATAACAGCAAATTTAACACACCTGCTCCCCATTTACACCTGAGACCTTGTAATACTAACAAGTCACATGACACAGAGGAGGGAAAATGGCTATTTTGGTCCAATTTGGACATTTTTACTTAGGGGTGTACTCACTTTTGTTGCCAGCGGTTTAGACATTAATGGCTGTGTTTTGTGTTATTTTGAGGGGACAGCAAATTGACACTGTTATACAAGCTGTACACTCACTACTTTACATTGTAGCAAAGTGTCATTTCTTCAGTGTTGTCACATGAAAAGATAGAATAAAATATTTACAAAAATGTGAGTGGTGTACACACTTTTGTGAGATACTGTATATAGTATGTGCCAAGATTCACATAATAAAATACGCTTACTAGTACATTCTAGTATTCATCCATCAATTAATCTCTTTCTTCTCCCTCCCAATCCAGGATATGGATATTGGCACATATATGTGAGCACATTACCATAAGAGATATTGATTGTTTGGTGTATGTGGACATATCACACTATATAGCTATTTTTGTTTTTTGAGAACACTATTTTGGAGCCTTAAAGGAGAACACCTGAGAAGATAGAAGACACCACATTGGTCAGATACTCTGGTGAGAGTCTAAATTTACTACAAGAGTCTTGCATGTTGGTGAACAACAAAAGCTTGTGGATTATAGAAGTGCTGGTGCTATCTATATGTTATTATTCACCTGGGGACATACCTTTTCAGCAGCTGAGGAATTTTTTTCTATTAATTGGACATCTGAGCGCTGAGGACAAATTATAATATTAAGTACTACCAACAGAAGATAGGAAGGCTAGGTCCTGCACTGTGTTAAGGTAGGCCTTTTATGAGATAAATATGTATAGCTGTCAGCAGTAGTCTTAATTAATGCAGGTAGAGTGCAGAAAAATAAAGAGGCTTGCGCTTTTTGGGCCGGAGCCTTAGTCATAGACATAAAAGGGTAGCCTTTTACATTTGTTATGATATTACAGTAAAAATGAATGAGGAATATAATTCACATAAAGGGGCCATGCCAACTTATTAATCATGTAGCTGGCAGAAGAGACCACTCATATGTATATACAATTAAAGTTCAATTTCAATGAACAAATCCCCAGTGTTTCTGACCCTAGCCATTCATTGTTTTTTTTTTTGTTTTCCCTGGCGGTATTCCCGAGTGTGGCTCGGGGTGGATTTTCAGTACCAAGAGCGGTAACCCCGAGCCACACTCGGGATTGCATCGCTGGATCCAGGCAATGTTACTCACCTTGTCCCCTGGATCCAGCGATGTCCCCCGCTGTGTCAGTGTGTCTGTCCGCCGCCAGATGACTCCTGTGTGCCGGGCTCCGTTCCCTGCGAGCGACGCACGGGGACGGAGACCGGCGGGAAATTCAAATAGTGAAACACACAGTAAACATACAGTACACTGTAATCTTATAGATTACATTACTGTATGAAGTCATTTCACATCCCCTTTGTCCCTAGTGGTTTGCCCAGAGCCCTGCATGCACTTTTATATAATAAATGTCATTCTTTCTGCCTGGAAACATGAGAATGTCCATAGCAACCAAAAAGTGTCTCTTTACGTCAAAAGTGGTTTCTGATCAGCTAGAAAACAGCGATAGTAAATAAGAATGATCTGCAGAATTGAGTGATACTGATTTTTGGGGAAATTTATCATCAGAAACTGAAAGTGACAACAGCGACAATTCTGCAACTGAGCAAATTTCTGCGTTTTTGGTTTGATTACATTTATTATTATATTATCACTATTTTACATAAGTTATTACATTAGTTTGGTTTTTGCGTCTTTAAACGAGTCAACGTCTTAACAGCGACAA
>BLSH010246063.1:1811790-1823487 GCA_018402905.1 Glandirana rugosa | reverse complement strand
CGTCTAACGACTCGAAGTTTGAAGGTCGGGTGCGTAGGAAAGGATCCGTGTCCTGCGGCCCCTAACCTCACTCCCACCCGTCTCCCCATCCCCGTTCTCCTCTAGAGTGGGGGAACGGACAGGCACATACCCCCGCCCCGGACACACGTGTTGATACGTGAGTCGGCAATACCATGAACCAATGAACCTCTTGGTGTCAGGTAAATGTTATAACACAAGTGCAAAGCCCACCGGACTTAGTCTGAACCTAGGCTGAAAGGTGTCCAGTATTGAAATAGTTTTTGGGCTTTAATCAATAGCCCTTTAATAGAAAGCTCTATTTGTATGAAACATATTATAAAAATATACTTTGGGCACACCTAGGGTTGCCACCAATCCGGAATTCACCCAGGCAGTTTGAGTTTTGAATCGTGTGTCCAGGTTTCAGGCCACCCGAAACGTGAACACAATATTGTAAATGGACTGTGGTTCTCCAAGTAACCAAGTACCATAACGGCTGAGTGCATAGTTGTGCACACAGGCCCCGCCCCCATACACGGACAGGCAAGGGGGTGAGATCTCCTCTTGCCCCTACCCCTCTGCCCACCCTCACTCCGATCCCCGGCGTCCTGTGCCTAGGAAAGGATGCGTGGGCTGGAAGTTTGAAGCTCAGCAATCTGCAAATATATTATGCCTGAGCTTTGATGCCTAAGCCTCCATCCTCGGGTGAATGAACTTACCATCTAATATCTGAATATAACTGAAGTCTCTGCTTGGTAACCCTAATTTAAGGGAAAGTTCTGGGAATTCTGATGTAAGTGGGAGGTTTGGTGAGCAGAAACCCCCTTACATTAGAGTTCCACTTTAGTCCACAGCGTTCCCCCTTAAAAGGAACATTTTGCCGTGCGCGGCTAAAGTGTTCGGGTTTGGCTTGAAGAAAAGGTGGCAACCCTATAAATAGCATGATTAAAAATGTTAAATGCACATATAATTTTATGTTGAAATTAATGGTCTGGCAACTAATGACGTGTTCTGTCAGTGTCACCCCCTTCTGCTCCCTTTCTCTTTTTTCACATACTTCTCTGGATGCTTCATATAGTTAAAGCCCTGAACGCATCATGTTCCTAATGCCAGATAAGGATGCATGCTGGCACCCCTTATCACTGCAGTGTGTTCTCTGTGGCCTGTGTGCAGCAAATCAAACTTTAACCCCTTCACAAGGGCAAATTCTTTGAAATGTGGAGCAATCGCTGCTATGTAAGAAATTACACAAGCTGCACTTTGACCACGCGATCATCACTTATCAACTTAACCATTCCCCTGCTATTGTAAAATATAAGGGTGTTTGGTGTTATGCAGAATCTTCATTTTTACTTTGGCACCTGTCAGCTGGCATCCAGTAAAACTCAGCTGGACCTTTCTGACATCAGCTCACAGTAAAACCTATCAGGGGGTCAGAAAAACAGTACACAATATCAAAATGTATGCAATTATATGGTTGCTATGAGCAGCACTAAATGCCTATTTGTGTTACTATCCTCACCTCTACTGTGAAAGACATAAGAGCATTTGTGACATGGCTGTACATTTTTGCTAGCTAGTTAACATTTTTTTATTTATTCAAGTGGTTTATAAAAATTATTCAGTTTCATTATTTCATCTATGCATTCTTGATCTTTGATTTTGCTGCTCGGGCCAATATAATATTTTCTACAAATGAGAAATGTTTAATCAAAACGGAGTTCCACCGAAAAGTGGAACTTCCCTTTAAGCACTCCTTACCCCCTGACATGCCACATTTGACATGTCATTTTTTTGTGGGTAGGGTGGGGGTAGTGGGTACCTAGTTTTGACAGGTACCCAACTCCCACTTCCTGTATTCATTGCCTCGCCGCCTAGGGGACTAGTCCTCTCCCCCTAGGAGACTCCACCTCTCCCCCTCCCTCTCTGCAATTTTCTAGGACACGTCACAGGTCCCAGAAGATTGCCTGGCCACTGAGAAAGCGCAGCGCACCTTGCGCATGCGCAGTTCGCACCCGGATGTGAAGCTGCGAGCTGTCGCAGCCGGGTGCCCACACTTGCAATGCCGACAGTGCGGAGAGGAGAGGGAGAGGAGCGAGGCTTCGGGTGGCCGCATCGCTGGACCATGGGACAGATGAGTAGCTGTTTATTAGAAGTCAGCAGCTACAGTTTTTGTAGCTGCTGACTTTTAATAAAAATAAAAAACGAGTGGAACACCACTTTGATTATAATTTCAATATAGTTTTTCAAGAAAAAAATATTAAACTTTAAAAGGCAAAAATATTTACTAGGTTATAATAATGTTATTAACAATTTTAAGCTCAGTGAAGAAGATGGAGTCCAAAGATGTTGCAATGCAATGTGCTCTTTGCTTTTCTTTGGGCATTATAATACATATTCAATCACATTCTGCACTCTCTGGTCTTCTCTTATTATACTTTATTCCCTGATGTGGAGTTTAAATATTTTAAATTGTATGTCAATTGATGGATTCTGTAAGCCAAACTTGTGATCCAGCCACTGCTATTACGGCCAAGACCTGTACACGATCCGACCATTAAACAATACAGTCTGAGCTTCTCTGTAGCCTGTTATGGAAGCCTGACCTTTCCTGTCCCTCTGATGGAAGCCTGACCTTCCCTGTACCTGTGATGGAAGCCTGACCTTCCCTGTATCTGTGATGGAAGCCTGACCTTCGTTGTATCTTGGATGGAAGCCTTCCCTTCCCTGTACCTGTGATGGAAGCCTGACCTTCCCTGTACATACGATGGAAGCCTGACCTTACCTGTACCTGTGATGGAAGCCTGACCTTCACTCTACCTGTAACGGAAGCTTGACCTTCCTTGAACCTGTGACGGAAGCCTGACCTTCAATGTACCTTTGATGGAAGCCTGACCTTCCCTATACCTGTGATGGAAGCCTGAACTTCCCTCTACCTGCAATGGAAGCCTGTCCTTTCCTGTACCTGTGATGGAAGCCTGACCTTTCCCGTACCTGTGATGGAAGCCTGACCTTTCTTGTACCTGTGATGGAAGCCTGACCTTCCCTGTCCCTATGATGGAAGCCTGACCTTCCCTGTACCTATGATGGAAGCCTGAACTTTCCAGTACCTGTGATAGAAGTCTGACCTTCCCTGTCCCTTTGATGGAAGCCTGACCTTTCCTGTACCTGTGATGGAAGCCTGACCTTCCCTGTACCTGTGATGGAAGCCTGACCTTCCCTGTACCTGTGATGGAAGCCTGACCTTCCCTGTACCTGTGATGGAAGCCTGACCTTTCCTGTACCTGTGATGGAAGCCTGACTTTCCATCTCCCTGTAATGCTTTATGAAGTATTGTTTTTATCAAGTCAGGTACAAATACTTATATTAGGTCAATGAAAAATTAAATGTAATGAAATGCATACAAAAGTGGATTAAATTGTGTTTTGATAACGCCTGGATTTTAGCTTTAACTATTGAGCATTTAGTTATTCATTACTGTAATAACTAGACTCCTGACAATGTATCCAATACTCGTATTTGTAGTTCTGCACTGAAAAGACAGAGTATTTCCTATCCAACATGGTTTTTGGAAAACATTTGCCTTTCACAGCATTTAGTGTCCTTACACTTGCCTGCCTTGAATTTATAATTTGTAAAAGAAACACCAGCAAATTCGGATCAATATCATCAGTCCGGTCACATACTATAGACTGGTCTTGGGGGCTCATATACCAGTCTTTGTCCACAGTAAGGATTGTGCTAAATAGTCTCATCTTTGCCAAACATCTAATATCATATACTTAATAAGTCATGGTGAAGGGGGATGATTTACTAAAGGGGTAGAAAAGTGAATTTTCACAAATCCATTGAAACATTATTCTCTTTGCAAATAACACCCAATCACGTTCAATAATTTGCCCACACAATCTGACTACAGCATTTGATCAAATTGGTATAGCAAAAGGCTATACTGGTCCTTGAGACCGTGGGGCTCTGGTGAGTGCATCTGCACTCTCACATGTGGTGGAGCATCTATTTATGAGGGAAAGGAGCAATATATATATTTTTTGAAGATTTTTTTTGCACACAGAATGGTGGATGGGCTTTAAAGACTGATTTAAATCACATCAAACTTTACTTTGAACTGCATTTTTTTTTTTTGGATTTATCACATATAATTTTTTGGCAAAAAAAGTTTTTTTGGTATTGACAGCATTATATTTCATTGTATAGTCTACTCTGTGATACATATTTTTGTATTTCTGCACATAAACTCTAATCTAGATTGTAACAGATACATATTATCACGAATACTGAGAATTTGAGCATGGTTTGAATGATGGGTTTTCAGTAAGATATGATATAGTTCACATACATTTTTGCACACTAGAATAGCACCTTACTTTACTTTTTTAAATGTACTTGGAAAGTAAAAATTTCTTTAGTAAACCAGGGTCATTGTGAGAGACTACTTATACAAATTATAATTATAATTGTTCAGCATTTAGATGAAAAATAGGTATTTTGCCACTACCAGTTTGCTAAAAAAAAAGGGATATAATCTAGCTGCAAAACAGAAAAATAACCGAGACAACACATTAACTCAGTTACCTGATAAAAAAATATATATATATGTCTGATATTTGCAGTGATTTACGAAGTTATTAAGCCTATTGAACGTGACACAAAGTATTTATTGTATATGCATTGCAATAAAAACTACCATAGTAATAATAAATGAGTAAAGAAAGTTCACTTCGCAAAGTGGACATTTTTTTTTTATATCAAACAAGTACTTTTATTAATAATAGAAGGCAATGACATTGTACATGTTCAACATTGTTTCCAATAAAGCATATTTCAGTGTCATTATTGTTTACAGAGGTCATCAACCTATCATACATTTTTGACAAGACATAAGGATGACAGTGTAGTAGGTCAAACATTTGCATATTATTTGATTCAATGCGATCTATACGATATAATCAGCACACTTCCCTTCTTATGTATCAATACTCTAGGGGTTAAGTAGTCAACTGCAGTACTAGCTTATCAAGAGCAGGTTTCTGAGGATTGTAGCCATCTATCCCATATTTTTGTGTATTTGAGAGGACATACTCTATGGGTGTAGATCAATTTCTTTTATGGCAAGTTTTTATTAATATCTGCTATCCACCTACTGAATTCGGGGGGTTGGCTCCTCATCCAATGCCTCGCTATCACTTTCCGCACTGCAAATAGGGTTTCGTGTAAAAATATCTTAGTGAACTTGTCTAAATCCGTTTCTGTAAATATGTCTAAAAGGCATACTATGTTATCATGTAATAAACAAACTATCTGTGTTCAGAAGCCCTTGATATGCGGACAATTCCATAATAGGTGTAAGAAAGTTCCCACCTCCCTGCCACACATCGGACAGTTTGCAGTCTGATCCTGTTTATATGTAGCTTCTCTGAGTGGAGTGAGGTACGACTGGTGGAGTATATATACAGTATCTGAGTGAGACGATCTGAGAGTGTGGGGGAGACTAGTTTACAAGTATCAAGCGCGTCGCTCCATTCCTCATCCTCTATGCTCCCCAACCCCTCCTCCCATTTAGATTTTTGAGCATAAGCTAAAACTGTAGATGCAGGTAGGAGTAACTTGTTATGGAATGTAGAAATTAGCTTTTTTGGTTCTGTACTTTGGATTACTTCCATGAGGGGATTTGAGTCCAGTAGGGGCCTGTCTAAAGTAAATTGTGTATTAAAAGCATGACAGAGTTGTAAATATCTAAAGAACTACAAAGTGGACATGTTAAGTAAGGCATACATGATTTTTTATTTTTTTTTTTTATTCAACCAGCGGGTTGAAAAAAAAATGAACTGATTTATCCAGCTTCACTTTTGGGGGGACTCACGCCCTCTGTGCTATTGTATTCTGCTGGCAGGGAGCCTTCTTCACTGGCAGAATATGATGATCAGTGATTAGTGTTGCCAGCTAATAGCTCTATTATTTATATCTGACAGCTTTATAGTACTCCCAAAAGACAGCTATCGCTGTTTCGGGAGCCTGATGATGATCCTTATGAGCTCTGCATCATGAACAGGTGAGTCGCTGCAGCTGCTATGCCTGCCCCCCCCCCCTTTCCTGCCCATCCACAGAAGCCTTTGTATTATGTGAACACATTCACAAAATACAAAGGCTTCTGTGAATGGACAGCAGAGGTGAGGGGGCGGACATAACTGCTCTGTGTGCTGCTCTCCTCTCAGATCCCCAAAGTGTCTCTCAGCCTGAGCTCCTTGGACTTAACTCATAGTACACCTTCACTTTTTAACAAAGTGGCTGAATTTATGGGATTCAGCTTTAAAGCGGTTGTAAAGGCTTACATTTTTTATTACTTTAGTGCATTCTCTGCATTAACATAAAAAACCTTCCATTTTCAGTTCTCCCCCAGCTCTTCCATAAATAACTTACCTCTCAAATCACTCAAATTCTGTGAGGAGGAAGCGGGGGGATGGGGTTCAAGCTCACATGAGTGCCCCCATAGCAAGTGATTTACTATGGGGACACTTGGAAGGGAGGAGGAGAACACTGGGAGGAGACACCAAAAGAGGAGGTTCAGGGCCATTCTGTGCAAAGCCATTGTTCAGAACAGGTAAGTATGACATGTTTGTTATTGTAAAAAATAACTTACAATCACTTTAACTAAACATTTGTAAAAAGGGAGATAGGGTGGTTGAGAATATAGTGCTTGCTTCCTCTACTGGCTAATTTATAAATCATTGTATTTAACAAAATAACCAAAAAATAGAAGCACATAAAAATTACTTTACACTGGGTCTCCTTCCGCAGTATAGGGGCTCACTGCTGGTTTTGTCTAGGGCAGCTTCTCATGATTAAGGGTTTAGTGGACCCCAGAGGTCACTAGAGATTTCCTGATTAGATAGCCATGGCAGATGGATCTCCTGCCTACACTGACCTCCAAAGGGGTAACTACAATTTTTCCTTATTTGTTTAATTTCATTATTAGCTAAGAAGATATTGTTTTTTCTTATGTAGAGCAGGGAAGGGGTAAAGTTATGTACACTCTATTCTTCTTTTTTTTTAAATTTAAAACTCTCTACAACCTACTCTCTGCGCAAATGTACCTTGGGCTGTAGATATACATTTAGTGGGGGTTCCCAGAGATCTGAAACCATTTTCAAGGGTTCCTCCATTTTAAAAAGATTAAACTCATGGACACCATTTAACATGTATGATTAGTTTCTATGGCATTGTAAGCAACTAAATGTATAACTGAATAATAAACTATTTACAAATACCTTATTTTCTTTGCAAAATATGCTTGCCACTTGATGCTTATTCGTTTGTTCTGTAACATATTATGTGATCAGGGGGACATCACTGCAGGGAGTTTTTTTCATATTTCTATGTCCACCCAGACTAGATAGGTGCTGTTGCAGTCAGGTGGTGTAACTAAAAAAATTGCATTAATTATTAAATAGTGTTTTAAGACATTATTCTAATACAAAATATCAACTCTAATAAAAAAAAGAGATAATCTATTTTTGAATTGTAGAGGCAGAGTTTGTTCTGATGGACAGTCCCAATCACACTGCCATTGGGTTGCTATAGATAAACTACCAGGGAAACTCCCTGTAGAAACTGCTGCCAAACACAGTCTTGGAGCTGCCTCCCAAGCCTCTGGAATGAGTCATATGGGGTGGCTACATGGGAGAAGATCCTCCATCAATTCATGCTGTATCCGCCTCACAGTTCATGCAGTAATCACATGGGGGGAAACGAGGGGAGAGTGAGCTAATGTCATCCTGCTAACAACAAAAAAGTCACGTGGGATGGCTTGGAGAAGGGAAATTAGAAAGTCATCTGCTTTGCTAAGGACAGCAAGCAGATAATGTGCACTAGGAGTGTCAATGCAGCAGCCAGAGGATTGGCTGTGATGACATTGTCACTGACAATAGAGGAGTGAATAAAAATATCAGAATCAACCAGATATTTCTAAAAAACGAAACGGATGCATGGTAGAAAACGTGCATACAGGTATAGGCCATAGTTTTAAAGACATTTACACAAAGCTGTTGCTCCCCCAACAGCCGTGTTCTTCTCCACTGTCTGATGCTCCCTGGATGCTTAGTGGTCTCCCCACATACAACATACTCCCCACTTAAAACCAGTAGGCCTGCACTGTACATGATAAAGTCAGAGAGCTGGGACTGGTCAGGTAGGGAATCACCAGTACACCATGGATCTTCTAAATAGCTTCCAAAAATGTATAAAAGTGGTTACATCACAGCAGTAAATTGCAATGCTTCAAGGCCATCCATTACCCCTTCACCACATACCTGATGGAGGGGTCCTGCATGATCCCTAAGCATTGTAATTTACTTGTGTGATGTTATTGCTTTACTACATTTTTGGATGCTATTTTGAATATGCATGATGTGCTAGCGATATACACTTTGACTTGTGGTGATAATGGTTCCCAGCTGTTAGTTGCTACAACACCCACCTGCTTCAAGCCATTTCCGGGAAAATGTGTGATGGGAATATTCTGCTTGATCAGGCAGGAAAGAATACTTGGGGGGGGCACTCCTGTAACAAGGTGAATGCCTGTAGGAATGAGGAATAAGGTATGTATTTCACCTCATTCCAAAACAAGCAGCCATAGTAGAACTATAAGTAAAACTTTTTTTTTTATTTTGGATAGAGTAAGGGGGGTTATAACCCTAGTCAGTTTTTTGCCACCTATATCCCATTGGGGAGATTTGCCTTTACTTCCTGTTGTGTAGCCATTACTTTTCTGGGGACCACCCAAAATTTGGGATTTTCTTTTACTTTCACTTTTAATGATAACGATGAATGGGAGAAATAGGCTAGGTTCACACATGTCTGGCTGCAGTTTGCAGTCTGGAATCTGGTGCGGTATTGTTCACCGGTCCTCGAATCACACAGGACTCTATTCAAAAAACGTTCATGTATGAACGGGCTCCATTGAAAGCTGGTCTTGTTTACATGTAATGTGAATCAAATCCAGTTAAAACACATCCGATTGGCATTTATGTGAGGCTCGGTTCACATATATGTGAATCGGATGCGTTTTTAACCATATGTGATTTGCATAACATGTGAACCAGACTGGCTTTCAATGGAGCCGGTTCACACATGTCCAGGGTGGCTGTGGTCCATTTTTGAAAAGAGTCCTCTGCCATTTTGGGTCCGGGTCAGGTGCAAATTCAAGTAAAAATTTGTACCTGAATCACACCTGAAACGGTGAACAAAACCGCACCGGACTCCGGACATGTGTGAACCTAGCCTATTTGTCCCGTTCACCGTTACCATTGAAAGTGAAAGAAAATCCCAAACCACCAGAAAAGTAATAGAGGGGAACGCTTCAGATGGGGACATTAGTTGGGGGGGGCTCCAAGGGATTCCCTTAATTTGCAGTAATTTCTTACCACATTCTGTTTTGGCTATGGGACAGGAAGTAAAGGCAAATCTCCCTAATGGGACACAGATGGCAAAAAATAAACTGACCAGGGTTATAACCCCCCTTACTCTATCCAAAATGAAAAAAAAGGTTTGCCTCTAGTTCTACTTTCCTTCTTCCTCATTCCCACAGGTATCCACCTTGTTACAGGAATGCCCCCCCAAGTATTCTTCCCTGCCTGACCAAGTAGAATATTCCCATCACACATTTTCCCATGTAAATCTCCCTAACCAGGGCACAGACAGCAATGAAAACCTAATAGGTGTTCTAATCTCTGTACACTCTATCCAAAACTTTTTGACTTTAGATATACTTTAACTCTTGCAGTGCGGAGGGAGTCCCACTGCAAGGATAACTTTTTAATTCTATTTATTTTTCAGAACACAAAGAACCAGTTCTGACTCAAAATATGGAATCAATGGAAATATACTATGCTTTCACTTTAATGAACAAAATATTTATATGGGATAAATTAAACTTCTTAATTATCTTCTGAATAACAATCAATGGACCACTTCAAAAAAGTCTGGCTCATCTTATAATATTCCGATTTTTTTAATTCACTATAAAGGGCTTCATGACGCAGATCTGCTGAATTGATTACATGAATGCTATATTATTACACTTTGTAGCAATTTGTGTGTAAAGGTCAATGTGCAAAAATGATCACATATGTTTTTGCTCCAAATCTATTCCTTAGGCTGACATTAGCAAAGTGTTTCTCTAAAGTGACTGCTAGCAGGAAGAAGAACTGCTTGAGGTGCTGATTTAAAAAAAAAATACATTTAAAAGAAACAGAAGCCTTAAATACTTAAAAAATGCTAATTTAGTGTGTGAAAAATAAAAATTTAACACCAAAGTGATAATTATTTTGGTAAATTGAGCTTTTGGACACAGGAGATAATAAGGAACACATGAAAAAAAATTCAAGCGGTCGTTGTGAATTGACCCTAATGTATCTTGAACTAACTAGGTGGGCTAAACTATTTGCAGTCTTAGGTGTCTGAACAATGCTTCTAATTAATGCTAAAGGGTCTGAATTTGGGTGTTAAATTCAGTTGAAGGATCAAAGGGCGCAAATCCCTTTATGTTGCTGTCCTATTGTAATGGCACTAATAGCAATGGACACTGACATAAATGGGGTATTTAACACCAGGCCAGCAAAACTGCTGTAATTGCCAGAATTGTAGCTCCTATACATCCCGTATTTATGGAGAGCAAGTGGGAAACACTGCAAAGAAGTGTATATGGTTGGACAATGCAATTTACATGACATGTATTTAGATCAATCCATTACCATGTATATTTTAGAGTCAAGCTAGAAGAACCCATAAGAACACTGGGCTGCACGCTGTCACCTGGACATATGCTCAGTGACAATTTCCAAGATAAGCTTTTTGTAATGTGAAAAAAAATAGCCCAGAGAAGATAAAAATAACAACCCCTATATAAGCCACACACCTGTGTACTTACCTCAGATCATCTGGTGACCATAGCTGTCAACTGTCCCTGATTTTGAGGGACTGTCCCTTATTTGGAACAAAGTCCCTCTGTCCCTCTTTCCTCCTCATCTGTCCCTCATTTTGGTCTGATCTATATGGTTGCATAAAAGATGCACTTTTTATTGTTTCCCAGTGCTAAACCTTTCATTCAGTTTCTAAATTACTGCAACTGTAAATTTCAAAAGCCAGTATAAAGGAATAGTAGTGGTAAAAAAGCACTTGTGTGGGTTTAACCAATAATTTCTTTTTTGTAGAATTCTCCTTTTAAGGGGGAGTGGCAATGGGTGTGTCCCTTGTCTACATACTTTTGCTAATAGGTGTCCCATGCTTGAAGAGACGGAAACAAGTAGAGGTAGTTGACCCCTCGTCACCTGTAAAAATCAAATATCCTCTGTCTATTCAAACCAAAAACGAATCAATTAGAGTACCCTTCACCGTTCTCGTGACATAAAGACCGTCCTAGTTGTACTTTTATATCTCTCATATCACATATCTGGTACGCACTTAACATGACACATCGAAACGACTGAGTCTTAATCTGACCACGGGACGATCGTATCGGGTGTCGAGGACTTACCCCAGGTATGGAAGGTTGAAAAACTCTACCCTTGCTCCCTGTGGATAATCGTTTTCATACATCTGTTCCCTGTGTGGGTAACGGTGAGGGGGAATTTTCCTCTTAAGATGTTTTTTCTTTAATAACCAATTTGGGTGTGTTCACGA
>BLSH010246063.1:1775256-1791863 GCA_018402905.1 Glandirana rugosa | reverse complement strand
ATCTATGCATATAGAGGGTGTCTGTCCCTGAGTCTCATGTCATAAGACCTGCAATACGTTTTGTCTCTGTCCCCCTTCTAGGACTTCTAAGCGCCCTGCATGTATTAATCCTAAATCAGAGCCAGCTTTATATTCTACTCCCGAATATGCAGTCCCAACAGTCCCAGCAGTCCCTTCTGCCACAATCTGAGGTTCCCCCTCCACTGAAGCATACAAGGTTTGTAATAATGCAGTATTACCTACCTCTATTGAGGCGGTCATGGATTCCTCCACACTGGATACGGACACGGATACGGTCCCGGGTACGGTTAGGGGCAGGGCAGGTACAGCAGTTACTGCAGCTCTCAAGTCCACTCCTTGCTTTCTCAGGTCTCTTGACTCTCTCAGCTCTCCCTCCATCGTATACTCCTGCATCGGTACGGCGGGCATCGGCACCTGCCTTGTAGTGCAGACTCCTCCAGCTCCTCCAGCTTCCATTGCCTTACACTCTGCTATGCTGTGTGTTGCCATCAGTGCCGACACTGCACGCTCTGGAGAGGTCTCCATAGGTGGAGGAGTTAACTTCAGCCGCTCCTGATCACTGATACCGGTCAGCGTCGCAGGAGTAGGAGAGGGAGGAGAGAGGAGAGATCGCTGCGGGGATTGCCGCGAGTTGTTAACCTCGGTCCGCACTGCAAAAAAATTAGCGAGGGCTGCGCTGCGAGTAACCGTTCCGATACTAGGCGGCTGCTTCTTCTGCCCTTTCCTGGAGCCTTTTGGCATGCTTTAGGTCCCGTATCACTCCTTGTGTCCTCCTTCTTCTGTTTGCCTTGCCCTGTCTTGTGCTGTCTTGTGCTACGGTATGTTCAGGGCGGCTGTCTTGGATCTAAACGCCAAGCCCTAAAGATCTGCCGAGATAGCCGAAGCCTGGATGGAGCTCCCGCTGGAGCCTCACTCACTCTCTCCGCCATTGCAGAGCCACGCCCCCTCCACCAAGTCTTTTCTGACATTTTTTTATTTACATGAAAAAATACTTTTTTTTTGCTACAAAATGACTTCGAACCCCCAAACGTTATAGATTTTTTTAAAGCACAAAGTATTTGCACAGCGGTTTTTCATACGCAATTGTTGGGGGAAAAAAACACTTTTTTGAATCTTAATGCACAAAAACGCACTATATTGCCCAAATGATTGGTGAAATATAAAAGATAATCTCATGCCGAGTACATGACATGCTTTAAAAATAACGCATACCTGCGCAGCGGCGACAAACTGTATACATCTTTTAAAGCCTTTACAGGTTACCACTTTAGATTAAAAGAGGAGGTCTACTGCTAGAATTACTGCCCTCAATCTGACATCCACCATGATACCTCACATGCCTGGTGAAATTGCTGTTTACATAGGACACGAGACCGACGCTTGTGTTCACCTTTGCGCGCGTTCACGGGAGGACAGAGGTGCATTTTTTTTTTAAATATTCATTTTGTTTGTTATTTTATTTTTAAGCTGTCTCTTTCATCTTTTTTTTTTATAATTTTTATTGTTATCACAGGGATTTTAAATATCCCCTATGATAAAAATAGGTAGTGTTGCCTATTTTTTTTTTTTTTAAATTTGGGGTCTATTAGACTCTAGATCTTTCCTCAGCCCTTAAAGCATCTGACCACACCAAGATCTATGTGATAAGATGCTTTCACAATTTCCCAATGACGCTGTTTATATTCTGCGAAACTGAAGTCGCAAAATGCTCGTAGCCTCCGGCTTCTTAGGCCATAGAGATGATTGGAGTCATTCTAGTCTTCGATCAGCTCTATGGTCAGCTGTCAGAACCACTGGCTGCATTCTCACGTTCCCCGGTGGGACACGAGAGCCTGAGAAGACCAGCAACTTATTAGTACATTGCAGGTCCTTGTTGGACATATGTTGTAATGTTCTTTTTTTTCATGTAGCCGGTGGGTTAAATGAAAAAAAAAAATCAATCGGTGGTTATACCCACCATTAGAAAACCGCCCTTCATCCACCCACTTCTAATGGTAAATATATATGGGAGCATAGGGGCAATCCGCCCCAATTTCCAGCCACTGCCCTATGCTCCGTTATATATGCTCTTTTTTAACTGTGGTGGTGAAATCACCTCCAACAGCGCTGAACTCGCTGCTTTACATATTGTGGGAGCAAACGCTGCTACTGTCACCATGGATAAATCAGTGCTGCAGCTGAATGGTGTACTTGAAAAGCAATAAACAATTAATAATACAGTCACAGAAAAATTACATTCCTGCTAAGAAGAAAAAATCATAAAACATTACAGGAACACATTATAAAACATTACATACCTGCAAAGAAAACATGATAAAAAAACAGTAACAAAACATTACAGGTAAGCATAAAAAATATTAACAATAGAGAGCAATAGAAAGAGAATAGAGAGAAAATAGAGAAAGAAAAACAAGAAATGTACAACTCTTTTTGCCTTTTATTTTTGTTTTTTATAACTTTTTTTGTGGTTTTAAAACATTTTTTTTTGTATACTTTTTTTTGTAACAAAACTATAACTGTAAACTGGTTCCAGGTTTGAGTCTCTCAAAATGTGGAAGCATTTTTGTAGACCCTGTGAAAGTGTGTCCTATCACTGTGTCATGCTGTACCCTACACTAATACTCAACTAGTGTATGGTAGCTTTGGAAACAGTCACCGATGCAGAGACCAGGCTGGTTAGGACAGGAGGGACAATAAGTGTGGATGTCAGGTGTGTATCCGCGTTGTCTGCAGACACAACATCTCTTTTGGGGTGCTCTTGGGCCTGAGGTACCACGGATGACTTGTAGAAAGTGCCTCTCATGCAGCCGGCTCACTGCATTTACATTGTGAAGTTGGGGAACAGCGCCGTCTGGAAACAGAAGGGCTGTGACGATCTCTTCCTGGAATTTAAGGAAGGATCCAGTCTGTCCTGACGCTCTGTATAGCACATGAGCGTTCAACAAAGCCAATTGGAATTAATATACAAATACTTTTTTGTACCAGCGTCTGGCCTTATGGGGAATTAGGTACGGTGTCAATAACTGGTCGTTGAGGTCCACCCCTCCCATATTTTGTTTCTCTACAACACCAGTCGCCGTTGTAATTTGGACGGTTGTATCTGCATGAAGGGAGGAAAGAACCTAAACATTCTTTGTATACCTCCACTTCACCACAAGCAAATTACCACTTTTCAAGCAGGCTTTCTCCCCCCGTCTAAGTCAGGATTCTACAAGCCGTTGCGGGAAGCCCTGGCGATTAGGTTGCACGGTACCACATGCACCAATCTTGATTGAAAAGATGACTAAAAAGTGGCACGCTTGAGTAGTAATTGTCCACGTACAAGTGGTACCCCTTTCCGAACAAGGGTGACACCAAGTCCCACACAATCTTGCCATCGCTCCCTATGTAGTCCGGGCAGTCGGGGGGCTCCACGTGACTATCTTTACCATCATAAAAACCATAAAACTATATATATAGCCTGTGGCCCTGTCACAAATCTTATACATCTTGACCCCGTATCTGGCACGCTTGCTGTGGAGAAATTGTTTGAAAGCAAGACGGCCAGAAAATTTAATCAGGGACTCGTCTATGCAGACAACTTGATCAGGAGTAAACAAGGCTGCGAATTGGTTGTTGAAGTTGTTTACAAGGGCGGAATTTTGTGGAGCTGATCGTATCCAGGGTTACCCCGTGGACGACATAGTTCATTGTCATTAAAATGCATGAACTGCAAGATCTGCTCATATCGTGTCCTGGCCATGCAAGCAGAGAACACGGGCATGTGATGAATTGGGTCAGTGGACCAATATGACCGCAACTCAGATTTTTTATTTATGCCCATGAGGAAGGAAAGGCCAGAAAGGTCTTAAATTCTGGTGCCATAATAGGTTTCCAGTCTCTGGCAAGTGACAATTGGGGATTAGTGGCGATTAATTAACTAGCATACAAATTGCTTTGGTCCGCTATAGATCTATAGAGATCTTCGATGAAAAACAGCGAATAAAAATCAATGGCTGTAAAATCAACTGTATTCATCTGAATTCCAGGTTGGCCAGTAAATGGGGGAAGTACGGGTGCTGAATCAGTGGTGGGTTGCCAATCACGGTTAGTGTATTCAGCGAGAAGGACACTATGGGCTCTGCGGGCCTGTCTTTGTCTTATTCGTGGCTGCGGGAGACTACTTGTGTTAGCCACACCAGCTTGAACTACACTTATGGGACTCGCCAAAACGCAGGTGCTAGCAGGTATCTGGGCTGATCCCGCTAACGCCGCATTTTTTAGAACACTAATCTATTGGGAACGCTAATATATATCTGATCAGATCAGATATTGATCTTTTGAGATACTGCAATAGTATCTAACACCTATCTAATGTGTGTGTGCGTGTCAGAGTACCTGACTAACTGACCCTGTATGGTATTTATGCTGACCCTAACGCACGCTAAAACCTAACTAATGTCACCGCCGGGCGATCAGGGGTTAAAACCTATAAAAGGTATATATATATGTGTATATATATATATATATATATATGTGTGTACGGGTAATCTGTTGGGAAAAAATCTAAACTAAGTAGCGTCACCCGTGACACTTATACAGTGATCACAGGTGACAGGGGGCAATCAAGTAGTTAAAACCTTTATTGGGGGGTAAGGGAGGTACCTGAGCCTAATACTAACCTACCCTAACACTGATTTAGTGTCACCAGGGATCAGTAAAAATCAGATCATTGCACTATATGATACAGTGACAGGAAGTGACAGGAGTGAAGGGGTTAACTGGGGGGGTGATCAAGGGGTTAAATGTGTGCCTAATGTGTACTGGTGTCAGTGTAGTGTTGTGCACTCACGGTTAGATGTCGTCTCTCCACTCACTGGAACCGAAAAGGGCTTCAGGAATGGAGGTGACATCACTTCCTCTTACTCTGTTTACATTACAGGGGCAGAGGAAGGATTCCATTCGTCAGGACCGATCAGCAGGTCTAGACCAAAAATCATTGGTCTAGGCTTGTAGATTGATCGGTCCTGAATCAAATCCGATCACAGGGGGCAGGTGACGGCGTTTCGCGTTATCGTGCCAGACTGTCGCTGTCGATCAACGGCGGGTGGTCGGGAACCGGTTAAATGTCATTTTCTTTCTTCATGTATGTTAGTTTTGCTGCAGCAGGTTCTACACACTGCACAGATGCTCCACTTTACAGGCAGACTAAAGCCTCATACACACGGTGTGATTGTCATACGACCGCACGTTCAACTTTTTCCAAAATCGGCTGTTGGCGGTTGTGTCTAGCGTAATGACATGAGTCAAGTAATCGGCCTACAAAGCCGAACGTAGTGGCGTGTTACAAGTGCATAACGAGGAAGTTCAGGTGAATGTGATTTGTGAATTAGAAACACAGGTTTACACGACGAACACTTCCTGGATTCAGAGCATGCGTGTTTGCACTTTCAACTTTTGTAGGGCCAACTTCTGTACACACGAGTCAACAGTCGTACGACGCCTTGTTGGCCAACATAAGTTTTCTAGTTTACTCAGCCAACTTCTGTTGTACGACTGTCGAACGTCGGCTGTTGTAATCGTGAGTACTAATGGTCGGATTATGGTACAACAAGCTGTTGTACGACCGTTGTGGTACGACAATCGTACCATGTGTACGGGGCATTAGGGGGCCGCCCCAGGCACTATATGTAAAGGAATTTTTCATTTTTATTTATTATTAAAATCACTGCTCCTGTAAAAATAATCTGTTTTAAAAGTTTTTTTTTGCATTGATTCATGTCCCCCAGGGCAGTACCCAGGCCCCCATACCCTTTTTATGGCCAATAACTTGCATATAAGCCTTCCAAATAGGCACTTTTGATTTTTCAAGTTCAGGTCCCATAGACTTTAATAGAGTTTGTGGCTCGGGTCCGAACCTTTTCCTTATGGTGTTGTGGTTTGTTCACAAATGTGCTGAAATGCCTTGCATGTGCACAGATGTGCTGTGGGTCTCTGCCAGGTTCTAGAGACCGGAGTATACGCACAATCTTGCAGTTGCACTTGCACACTGCAATAAACAATGGACATTCTTTGGAGACAGTTGCGCATGACATGATTCTGGCTTAGGCACGAAAGCAGGAAGTGCTGCAGTGAAGCACAAAAAACTTGAATCTGCAGTTCTGCCCTAAGTTAAAAAGCCAAGCCTTTAAACTCTGCCATGGCCGGTCCCAAGCCCATGCTGTGAAAAGAGGAGGGTTGGGTGCTGGGACAAGCAAACCAGCCCTATAAAAACTACTTGATAAGAAAAAAAAAATAGCTATGCCTTTAGTATTAATTTAAACATGAAGCCATTTGCTATTTGCGAACCACTGGTCACAAGAGGACATCTTGTGTGACACCATCATAGGCACTTACAACTATAAGAAAGGAAAGAAGTAAAAGATAACATATTTAATTTATATGACTCTACTATAGTTCTTTTAGCACTGAAAATGCAATCATTCAAGGCAAACGCATAGGTAATCTCCACTTGGCAGATGTTTCAGGGAAGTGGGATGAGTCTGGGGACTGGAGTGAAGATGAGTCTGGGGACTGGAGTGAAGATGAGACGTGTGTCTTTGCCTTGTATAAAATGTTGCCAGCTGAGCTGAAATTCTCACCTAGCCCAAGGCTGGAAGAGCCCTCTGAATTATTGAAAAAATGTGCACTGCAAACGCTCAGAGCCAACTCATGTTTTGTGTGCAACAAATTATATGTGTGCTTTTTCAAAAACATACCCATTCACAAAATGAGTTAGTAAATGACAAAATATCACAGTTAAAATAAATTTGAGTCAGGAATATAAATATTAAAAATAGAATCCTTACTTTTCCAATCTTCAGCAAAGTATAGCTACTGTCACTAGCTGCTTTGGTTACTTGGTTCCCCACAGTCTTACCCCTGGCCTGTTCCCAAAAACAACCTCAGCCCCTTCTTTCCTCTAGAATAGCGTTTTTCAACCTCTTTTCAGTCAAAGCACCATTTAAAATTCTGCATAACCTTGAGGCAACCCCATTCTAAAATGTAAAAACTAAACGAACAGGTTTACAAATCGCAGCAGTATGCACACACGTAGGACACCCAACATTAGAGGTGGTTTATTCTTATTAAACAAATATACCTGTATTGACTGACAAGTATTCTAGTTTTTCTCTCCTCCATCCAGTGGCAGCTGGTGCTAAACTTTTGAGGGGGCGGCAAACAAACCCCCTTCAGGTCCGCACTCACCGCTCCACGGTCACCCCGCACTCACCACTCCATGGCACGGTCCCCCGCACTCACCGCTCCACGGCATGGTCCCCCCGCACTCACCGTTCCACGGCACGGTCCCCCGTACTTACTGCTCCATGGTATGGTCCCCCTGCGGATTCCTCGGGTTCTCCTTCTGGCCAACCCAATCTGCCTCCTGTCCTGATTGGCCTGGGAGGAGAAGCCGGAAGACAATAGCGAATATCGATTTGCTATTGTTGCAAATGGGTGGGTTCAGGAAGCAGTACTCTGCGCCCCAAGCACAACTTTTTTAACCCAATTAGAGCCTCAGACTCTAATCGTGTGCTTGGAAAAAAAAACACATACAAATGGATGAGTTGCCCGCATGCAAATTAGGGAGGCAGCGCCCCTGCATCCCTAATGGACCGGCCGCTCCTGCCTCCATCTTCTTCACACCCCTAATGTGGCCCCAGTGCTGATAGAGAGGGGCAGGGAAGGGGCAAACAAGGATGCTGTGCAATTGGTTGTTAAGACGCTAGCGGCTGGCCCACCCAGTGCCCATGGTTGTAAAAAAGCACAATGAAAACCTGTGGTTTTGTGTAACAAAAAGGCAGGTTTGATCAATTTGCTGTCTTGATGACAATTTTTGGCAATTTGGGGCATTTTGCCAAGGCAAAGATTCCCAAAAAGCACCCCAGGGTGCCATAGCAAGTTGGTTAAAAAAGGCTGATCTACAATATCATTCAAGGTCCACACTGTCCCCAACACAGGTGGACTTAACATATGTGAAGACTGCATAAGGACCCTCTAGGCTATTTAATTAAGAGGTTGGTAGGATAGGTGCTGGTACCCACTCCTATTGTCATATTGACCTGAACAACACTGCACACTTCCACAACAGGTGAGAACCGGTAGGCATTGTTCATGATGCCATAACCAGTCCTCCTTAATGAATGTGGGTTGCTGTCTACATCTACCATTGGTCCTCAACAACTTTTACCCTGTAAAATCACTGTCTTTCAGTTCTCCATGACAGCTGTTCAGACCCAGTATCCTCTTTTTCCAATAACTATTCATCTCCTACACTTTGTACTGCTAACAGATCCACAATCCTCATTCTGGTCACTTAGCAAGTCTTCATCCACCACACTTGCTCCACCCCACAAAAAAAATTCTTAAAATCTCATACTTCCCCTTAAAGCTAACCTGTACGGAGGAAGTTTGGGGAATGCCATTACTGACCTTACCTATGCAAAATTCTAAATTACTGTCCACTATTAGCCACCTCCCATGCAGATTAGGAGTTTGAACTTTATTGTGAGTTTCTTATTAATGTACGCCTAAACTTAACGAGCATATAACCCTTGCAATGTGAGGGAACCACTGCAAGAGTATTTCTTTTGTGGTGCCTGAAGTTGGGCTTTAAACATACCTGCTGCAACCCGCTATGCCCAAATGCTGGGTCATTCTCATGTGACAAATCTGTGGCATGTTGTAAGAGTGTTGAAGGTTGACCACCCCTACCTCCTCCCCAATAAGTCTGCCTGTAAGCAGGGATTAGTACCCCTTTTTAGCGAGGTCTCTCCCCTGGGTGGGTAGAGTGGGTGGGGCTAGTATATGAGCCAAAGCCAGAAGAGTCTGGGACAGAGGGCTATGGGAATGGGCTATCCCTGGTATACTATTATGTACGCCTGTAGCCCGACAAAGAGAACCCTTTGGGGTAGACCTGTACAAGCTGATTTGGAGAACCCACCTATGGGGGACCTGCAGTGGGAACATTGGAAGTGGGTCGGCCTTCTAAGTTTGTATTTGAGATGTACTGTGCAGAATATTTATGCTAGGACTGAAAGTGTGAAGGTGAAGGTTATGATGTAAAGCACTCTACATTATGCTTCTGTCACTGTAAATAACAATATCCTGTGGACATTTGTTATGTTTGGAGAAGTTCCTCAGGCCAGGAGAATGTGAGTGACCTAAAATGGCAGACTTTCTCCCTGTTACAGGTGTGTTCGTATTCAGTCTTGTTCCTGTTGCAAAAAGATGGTGGGTGGGGCCCTTACTGAGCATGACCATTGCTGGCAGTGAATCAGGGTCACTTACATACCCATTATATAGATAGGTCACTAAGAAAATATGGGGGGTGAGTTGGATCGAGCAAACTTTGATACTACTGGAAGAGCCATACATTTGCCCTATCTGAGGTTTTATTATTATCATTATTACTATCTTGGTGTCTTCACTTTATTATCTTTATTATGTTGGTGTCTTCCCTTTATAATTGTTAGCGTCTTTTTTGGTAAAGTCACAGTTCGAACCTTCTCACTCTATCCAAAAGTAACAAAAATGGAAATTTTGCATTCACCATAAAATCAATTTCTTTGAGTTTATTGAGGGACAGAAGAATTTGGAGACTGGTTATACTGACACTTATAGGAAAATTAGGTAGGCCAGATGGTATAACCCATCCTACCCCACCCAGCATTCCTTAGTTATGTGGAAAAGCAGTACCAAGAGCATGATCATAGACACAGTGAGATGTAGCATGTGAGACCTGTGTCCCTCGATGAAATCCAAGAAAATGAATTTACTATACGCACACAAATTCTATTTACCAATATTTTCATTCATTGAGGGACAAAGGCATTCAGAGAACATTGTCATGTCCAAAAGCAGTCCAACTGCGGCAACAGCAACAAAACACTAACAGGCTTAAAAAAAACAGGACTTAGGACCGCCTACAGCTCAACGAGCCCTTTGACAAGCATTGCATCCAAGGCTGGCATCAGATGAGGCCTAAACAACCAAGGTACAATCAAGGCAGATATTTCATGAAAGCTGCAGATTTAAATATTGAGAATTACTTGAGATTTCTTACAAATCATGCATAAGATTTTAATGGTTGGATTTAGATCTACTTTGTGGAACTTAACCAATAACAAAGTGATAAAAAAATAACGTTATTTAGCAAGAAACATGCATTCCACATTAAAAATTATGCCGTCAAAATGAGTGTATTGCCTCCAGGATTGTTTCTTCTTGCTGGAGGTTGCCATTTTCCTAAAGCCCAGAGCAGTAAATCTTTATGCTGTCAGCAGATTCGCACGGTGCCTAAAAATGGAGAGCAACTGAGCATGTGCAGAACAGGGTGAGACAGTGTATGGCCTCTTTCACACGGGCGCCTCTGTTTTGCAGAATCCACCTGCTCAGCGGGGATCAGCAGAGCAAGAGTCCGTCTCTGCTTACCGTGCAGAGCAGACACGGACACAGTCCCGTTCTCCTCTATGGGGAAATTGGGCGGAAACGAACCGCCAGTCCATTTTCAACCAATCCTATCCGATCCGCCAGGCGGATGAAAATAGTGTATAAAGGTAAAGGGAAGCACTGACAAATCAAATAACTAATCATCTGCTGCAACTGAAATACCCTGAATACCAGGAATAAGGAAAAGTAATTGATTGTGTGAAGGTGCACTGACTCAGTGAGAAAATATATAGGAAATTCTACAGTGAACACTGCAAAAAAAATTGTAAAACCTATGTAGGTGTGAAAAGAAAAAAGGGGGTGTACATATAAATAAGTTAAAATAGCAAAATAGATAATGCTACCCAATGTGAACACAATAAATGAAATTAAAACAATTAGAAACAGTGGGTGTGTGGTCTAAATGAAGTGTACCCATGAAAATATACAAAACATCTGATATCTGTGGGTACACAGTAAATGAGTAAAAAAGCAATACAACTAAACATGTTTATATGATCTGGAGTTCAAATGACCGGCAAAAGAGTAAAGATAAAAGCAGTCTCTCTCAGGTTTTGAAAAGTCAGTATGAAAGCAAATCAGATTCAATAGAATGAAGTAGGGAAAAAATGGAGGAAAGCAGCGCTGATTTAAAGTCACCCCTCTGAATGAGTGTCTATCCTTAAGTGAGAAAAATGTCTAAACCTAAAAACAAAACCTACAACCAATTATTATGATACAGTGAGAACCTAAACTGCATTCAATGATCACAATACATATCGCTCAATGAGATAAATCAATAATATGTACAATAAATTTCATAATATAAATATAAGTCCATAGAGATAAAAGTGAAAAATAAAATCGTGAAAAAATCAATGTGATACGTAATAATCAAAAAAGTTCATCAATATAAAAAATTGCTTTAAAGTTCATCAATGCAGAAAAATGGTGACACCGATATCTTGATAACAGTGATATCTTGTATATCAATCAATTTGTGAAAATGACACCCAGTGTGATCCTCCATCAGTCGTACTAAACAAACTCACCAGACGGAATGGCTGGTAAAATAATAAACCAGCTGTTGCACTTTTAAGCAATATATGCTTAGATTCAAAACGCTGTTTAAAACCATCCATTACCCTCTCCAGATTTCATGCCATGACCAACATATACATACAATGGAAGAAGGAGGCTCCAATAGTGTAATACCGTTTATAAAAGGATTTATCAAAACATTAAAAGTAGTTTACACTCATGTAGCGCCCCAAAGTGTAGGTGCTTTTTAGTGAGGTCTTTCTGCGAGGAGAGGCAAAATTTAGTCAGGCCTGACTGTAGGTGCAGACTTGGATGTTTTGATCTGAGCTGGGGAGGGGCTCAGGGAGTGGCTAGAGATGGAAGAAAGGAACACCCCTTGGAGTTCCCTCCCCTTTTTGAGCAGAGAAGGCTCAAGAGATGGATGAGGAGGTGTCACTTCCTAAGAAAAGGAGCCCTGACCAATCTACAGTCTGGATTGGCAGGGGGCAGGCCTCCTTAAATACAGCAGTCTGCCAGCAGGGGGGATGGAGAAGTCAGGTGGAAGTGATGGAGATGTAGAGTAGGTGCTGTGGAGGCCTCTCCCAGAAGGGAGTCTCCAGTCTGGGGGGGGTGACCTAGAGATCTGGAGACTTAGGTGCAGCCAGGAGTGGAGTTGAATTCCTGGAGCAGCACAAGTGAGTAGCAGAACAGTAGAGTTGATACTGAGAACACTTTAAAGTATCCACTGGAGTCAGTGAGTGACAGACCCTGGGAGCTGGAGGAAAGGCTGGAGCAGGCTGGGAGAGCAATAGTGGACAGTCTGTGGATGTTTCAAGAGCCAGTCAGGGGAAGGAGTGTCACTGGGAGGAAAGCAAGTCGGTGTGATCTGGAAGAGGGATGGGCTGAAAGTTGTAGTAGGGCCCAGGTAGCACCAATATTCTAAAATACACTTTGAGGGGTCTTTGACCCTGGCCTGTAACAGGTGGTCCGAAGGACCTGCTGACAGAGTGCAGGCCTCACCATGTGATAGCTGTGATGAAGAGAAAGGAAAGGAGTGAGCCTGATAAATTTCCCTTCCGGTCAGGAAACTTAGTGAAGTGCTGGAGAGAAGTGAAGGAGCAATAGTCTGCAAGAGAAATGCTGGAGATAAGTGAAGGAGCAATAGTCTGCAAGTAAAGCAATGGAGGAAGTAAAGTGTATATACGGCCGTGTGTATTAGAGCTCCTGTAACCAATTCTTTGGGCATCCCACAGTTACCCCTTTTCCCTATCCAAGTTAAATCCCCTAAATAAAACAAACAAAAACAAGAGCTGGCCTGTTCAGTGACTTCGGATGTGTGAGATATGGTGGGATTGAGGGCAGCCACAAGGTGAACCACATCGTCGCCCATAGCAAGCGCAAGAGAACTGAGCCAGGGGACTGTATAATCTGTTTTATTGTTGATGCAGACTTAACTGGGACAAGGACTTGTGTGCTCTTCCCTTGAACTGTGCTAAAATAGGTGTGCCATTGTCCATAGCAACCAGTGGGAGCCTTTACAAATTTGTGGCCTGCTTACCCAGTTGCTCCAAACCAGCTCTGGGGGTGGACACTTAAATACTAATCCCGCAATTCAGTGTCTTTGTACTATGTGTTGTTGTCCATGGCA
This sequence comes from Glandirana rugosa, assembly GCA_018402905.1. Classification (NCBI taxonomy): domain Eukaryota; kingdom Metazoa; phylum Chordata; class Amphibia; order Anura; family Ranidae; genus Glandirana; species Glandirana rugosa. The sequence continues at coordinate 1,778,725 of BLSH010246063.1, read as the reverse complement.
GACACGGCGGGCGAACGCGCCCATGGATTACAAGTATGTCTCGTGCCATGCAATGGTCGGACATTACCACTGGATTATAAATGTGCCCAGAGTTCTGCTACAGCTGGGCAGTACAAGTACTTTGCAAATGTCTGCTCCAATTCCTGCCTACAGTAAAAGTGTACCTGGGAGTGTTTCTGCTGAGCAAAGAGAGACAGTGTTAAGGAGTTGTCCAGCAAAACTGTGGGTACTACAATTTACTGTTGCTACCAGCAACCATCAACAAGTCTGGGCAAGTCCTGCTAGTGTAAGTGTGTCTGTAAAGTTCTGTCCTTCACACAAGGGGTTACAGCATTGTGACACGCAGCAAGCCTGCTTATCAGGACATTTGGCGCCAGCTCGTCTGGAAAAGTGGGGGCAGCGCCACGCCCTGGAAGAGTCAGCGCGGTTGCGGCTAGTGGCAGTCACCACGAGGAGAGTGATGGCGGAAGGTGGGAGACTTGTCCCAGCACTGACCTGGTTGCCGGAAAGGCCGGAGAGGACCCTGATCGACACGGGGGTCCGGTTGGAGTCAAGCGGAGGAATTGCTCTGGGAATCGTTGAGGGGATGGAGCGGCTGTGTCTCCTATGCCTGAAGTGCCGGATACTTACCGCAGATGTCACTGCCTGGGCCCGTTGTGGCCATTGTGACGTTCAACTCACCTGGCGAATATCCCCCGAGCAGGAACCACAGTACTACTTGGTGGACCTGCAAACAGGGCTAACCCCTCTGCAGCTGTGGAAATCTCGGAAGGCCGGATCGGGCCTGATGACGTTGCCAGAAGGCGGAGTAGAGCACCAACCCAGCGGCTCCCCTGTGAAGATAGAGGATTAAGGGAAAGGAGAAGCTGTCGTGGCTTGTGGCCTGGCTGGGTCCCTGAAATGCCGGCTGTATCCCCACCTGTAGACATCCCAGCGGGGCCAGCGTTAGAGAGGGAGGGGGAAGTGCTCCCTAGTGTGCCAGCTGAAGATGATGGAGAAAGGGCCATAGACTGTGGGATGCCTAGACTGCTGGCTGAATTTGGGTCACTGGAGCACCTCGTGGAGTGGTCATCTCCAAGCGAGGGGTCGGATGAGGAGCAGGAGATGGGAAGTTCGAATGCCCTCTATTTTTCCGATGGGAATGAGACGGAGCCCCCTCAAGACACCAGATAAGCCGCAGGAACCCCCAGTGTCATATACCCACATACCGCTGGGTTGCTTTGGAGTGGGGCCTGGACTACCCCTACATCCCACCCTATGTCATGGACACTCTTGAAAGCTCAAGAGAGGAGTGGGAGGACGACATGACATGGAACTACCTACATGTACCTAAGCCCTTGCGGGGTCCTGCTGGAAGAGGTTCATGGAGCTGAAAAAAGAATGGAGCCTTGGGCGGTCCATAAAGAGAGACTGTGTGATGATCGTAAAGCCCAACCAGCCCGCAAGGAGGTATTCCATTTCATTTTGGGGGAGGGGGATAGACATGTGAGATTGCCTGATCCGCACTATTATGTTTAGGACTGTGATGTTGTACAGCATATGCAACACACTCCATGGACTGCCAGAGGAGTAGCGGAGTGTGCACTTCCCCTGAACTGCAGGACAAACCAGCCTGCCACCCTGTGCCCAGTGGAAGCGACTGTTTCACTGCAAGGACACTGGGGTGAAGTTTGTTCTTGTTTCATAACTTTTGAGCACCTGTTGCTCGGGGAGGGGCCCCTGCTATCAGAAACCTTGGGAAAAAAAACTAAAACTATGGACTTTCTTTGTTTATGCTCCTGCAGTGGGATCATAACCCCTCACTCACCCCCTCAGCAGGCAGGTGAAAGGAGTACAGAGAAAGACTCGTGCTATTATGTTGTTCTATCAGGAGGATAATAACCACCCTCTGGTAGACTGTTGTTAATTAGTTAGTTTTATATAGTTATGTTCCTCTTCTCTTAGGATTCCTGGGATGGAATGGCTGTTCATCCCCATCCATCGAAAGTCAAGACAGGTACTATAGAGGCCTCACCCGGGAGGGAGCCCCCAGTCTGGGGGGGGGGGTGACCTTGAGGCCTGGAGGCTCGGCTGCAGCCAGGAGTGGAGTTGATTCCTGGAGCAGCACAAGGGAGTAGGAGAACAGCAGAGGTGCTACTGAGGACAATTTAACGTATCCACTGGAGTCGGTGAGTGACAGACCCTGGGAGCAGGAGAAAAGGCTGGAGCAGGCTGGGAGAGGAATAGTGGACAGTCTGTGGAAGTCTCAGGAGCCAGTCAGGGGAAGGAGTGTCACTGGGAGGAAAGCAGATCGGTGTGATCTGGAAGAGGGATGGGCTGGAAGTTGTAGTCCATCAAGGGCCCAGGTAGCACCAATATTCTAAAATACACTTTGAGGGGTCTTTGACTCTGGCCTGTAACGGGTGGTCCGGAGGTCCTGCTGACAGAGTGCAGGCCTCACCATGTGCTAGCTGCCGTGAAGAGAAAGGAAAGGAGTGAGCCTGATAAATTTCCCTTCCGGTCAGGAAACTAAGTGGAGTGCTGGAGAGAAGTGAAGGAGCAATAGTCTGCAAGAGAAGTGCTGGAGAAAAGTGAAGGAGCAATAGTCTGCAAGTAAAGTGCTGGAGGAAGTAAAGTGTATATACAGTCGTGTATATAGGAGGTCCTGTAACCAATTCTTTGGGCATCCCACAGTCACCCCTTTTCCCTATCCAAGTTAAATCCCCTAAATAAAACAAACAAAAGCAAGAGCTGGCCTGTTTAGTGACTTTGGGTGTGTGAGATATGGTGGGATTGAGGGCAGCTATAAGGTGAACCACAACTACCAGCTACTCCCAAGGGAGCACATGGCTACACTCACTTTTTATAAGTGTCAGACCCGACACTAGGGATTAATAACATTTGCGTGTCTCTGGCCGCTGGACTCAAACGCGAGCCACGAGTACAATCATGAATAGCGTGTCAACCTCAGCATTCTAGCCTGTCCTACACACGTTTTGTCATCCGACGTCTTCTCTAGAATGAAGTAGGCTTAATTGAGAACAAAAACAATTGTCTCATGAGTCCCAAAGGACTGTGCAAAGTGAAGGACTGTGATAAATGCAAAGGCCAGAAGTTGAAGAGCTATGACCACCAGGGGCGTCGCCAAGAGGTGGCTATGGGGGCTGGAGCCCCGAATGCCACGCCCTCAGCCCCGAGCCTCCTGAGGGGCCCCTAATGGCGGCGTCAGGTCGCCCGCCTGGCGGGCGGGAGACCTGACTGAAGCCGCAGGTGAGCGGCTTGATAGAGCCATGAGCAGGCGGCTCTACAGAGCCGTGCGGCTACATTGAAAGCCGAGAGAGAGAGGGGCGGGTGAGCAGAGATGACATCATCTCTCTCTGCCCACCCGTATCATTGCTATCCCTCCCTCTCTCTCTTCACAGCGCCGCCGACTCGTATGGCGGCGGGGGGGCAGAGCGGGTTGTCTGTAGCTGTGGGGGGGTTGTCTGCA
>BLSH010246063.1:1754493-1773823 GCA_018402905.1 Glandirana rugosa | reverse complement strand
AGGTAGTGTCCACGGGGTCGTCTCAAGGAGGAAGGTAGTGTCCACGGGGTCGGAACTCTGCTGGGGCACCTATGATGGAAGGAGGAACTCTGCTGGGGCACCTGTGATGGAAGGAGGAACTCTGCTGGGGCACCTGTGATGGAAGGAGGAACTCTGCTGGGGCACCTGTGATGGAAGGAGGAACTTCGCTGAGGCACCTGTTATGACAGGAGGAACTCTGCTGGGGCACCTATGATGGAAGGAGGAACTCTGCTGGGGCACCTGTGATGGAAGGAGGAACTCTGCTGGGGCACCTGTGATGGAAGGAGGAACTCTGCTGGGGCACCTGTGATGGAAGGAGGAACTTCGCTGAGGCACCTGTTATGACAGGAGGAACTCTGCTGGGGCACCTGTGATGGAAGGAGGAACTCTGCTGGGGCACCTGTGATGGAAGGAGGAACTCCGCTAGGGACATCTGGTATCAGGCCACGTGGTAAGTGACACACTCGGGGCTCCCACTGATTCTGCATTATGGTGAGTTGAATGATTTCATTTTATATTACAATATAATAATAGAAATTATGCGCTTCAATCATCCTGACACCATAACAACCATGTTGCCGGGATGATTGAAGCGCCAACACCAGGTGTTTGGAGAATCTCTGTCTGCTGATTGTTAAACTTTCTGGAATACACATATTGTATTGTGGTGAAGGATCTGGGCCTGCTGTCCCTCCATCCCGACTTCTTTCCTTCCTTCTCTTCTCTTTCCTACCCTCCCTCCCTATCTCTTTCTTTCTTCCTCCCCCATCCCTTGTTCATCTCAGATGTGAGCCACCCCCCCAAAACCACGCCCCTTTAAACCATGCCCCTGTTTCATTTTGACCACACCCATTTTTGCGCGCCGCATTTCTTCGGCCTAAAGCCCCTGGTCTTTTTCCCACCTAGCAACACCCCTGATGACCACCATCATCCGTCTGGATTTTGTGGGCAGGATCAGATTGAATAGCAGTGGATTATAGCGGATATGTGTCCGCTGACATCTGCCGCTCCATAGGAGTGAATGGAGGGTCCGATCAGTTCCACCTGAAAAACTGACAGGTGGACCTGATCGGAAAGCCTGTGAGAAAGGGGCCTATTACTGGATGATAAACAATATATGCATTTATTTTTCACATTTCTATACCAAATATGCAAAAGGGGACCAGCCTGAAGTGATCTAGCAGGATCTAATTTTCTGAGTAAAGTTCAACTTTAAGTTGGGGCCATAATATAAATTTAAATTAGTATTATTGGGAAGGGGGTCTAGAGATCCACGGCCAGTCTGGGCTGCTGGGTTTATGGACGCAGGCGAGGGGTGGGTGCTTCCCTGGGAGGGGGGCGTAATGGAAGAAGAACGTGCCTTTACTGGTTGGGGGAGGTCTAAGGACCAATGCAGTAAAACGTATATGCTTTTTGTGACAATATTATGTTGGATTTGTAAAAATGGAATAATGGAAAAGTATTCTATGTACTGGAACTGGTTGAATTTTTCAATAAAAGCTTTTCTGATTTAAAAAAAAAAAAAATAGTATTATTAGCAATAGTAATGGTTTCAGGTGGAGGTCTTCTCAGTTTTGTCTAACTCTACTCCATTTCAGCTTTGCTGGCTTCTTTTGATTAGACTATCAGCATACGTTTACCAAAAAGCATGACAAGGCACATGTAATATGAATGGCTGTATATCCAGACACAGATAAAGCTGTGAGCCTTGTATCAGGAAACCGTGGTGTCTGTACACATCCACTATCTGGTGCTGCATAGGGAAATGAGAGTAGACAAGGTGAGGAAACACATGGGAGACTTCTGACTGAAAACTGGGTAGGAAAAGACATGAAAGGAGCATCTGCTGCCCTCTGACCTACTCACTCATTATCAAATATTACAATGACATAGATATCTGCCAATTAAAGCAAATATGCATGCCTCAACAAGGGTACGTTCAGGCATTCTGATAATACACCAGATACACAGAAAAGGACGTGCAGTTATGAACTATTCCAAAGCTGTCTTCTCGGAATCAGATCAACATCTTCTAGTCACGTCTCATTGTATGCCATTTAATGTACTGCTAATATAGAAGTAGAAATAAGTGAACATTGTAAAATATTTGTCTGCTATTGGGCTTCTATATTTCTTTCTACAGTCATTTTTATATATTACGGAGTGTTGTTAAAAGAAGAGGGGGTGCTACACCATGGTAAACATGACCCTGTCCCAACTTTTTGAGATGTGTTGCTGTCATCAATTTCAAAATAACTTAATCACTCCAGCCCCGGAAGGATTTCCCACATTAGGACCAGAGCACTTTTTTCACTTTGGCAATGCGCTGCTTTAAGTGGTATTTGCGCGGTCGTACGACATTATACTCAAACTAAATTTGCGTCTTTTTTCTCACAAATTTAGCTTTCTTTTGGAGGTATTTGATCACCTCTGCGGTTTTTATTTTTTGTGATATTTTCTACTTTTTGTCATTAGAAAAATACAATAAACTATATTTTAGACATACATTTTTGCCAAAATGCATTTAGCCACATGTCTCGGGTAAAAAAAAAGTCAATTACGTATATTTATTGGTTTGGGCAAAAGTTATAGCGTCTACAAACTATTGTACATTTTCTTGAATTTACGCAGCTTTTATTTTATGACTGCCTATCTTATTTCCTGAGGAAGGTCAGTGCAAACCCCCCCCCCCCCCCAAATGACCCAATTTTGGAAATTAGACACCCCAAGGAATTAGCTAAGAGGTATGTTGAGCCCATTGAATATTTTATTTTATTGTCACAAGTGATTGAAAAATGACAAAAAAAAAATTACACAAAGTTATCACTGACATTATATATTGCTCACACATGCCATGGGTATATGTGGAATTACACCCCAAAATACATTCTGCTGCTTCTCCGAGTAAGTGTGAGACTTTTTGGGAGCCTATCCGTGTTACGGGACCCCAAGAACCAATCACCTTTCAGGATTTCCAAGGGCGTAAAAGTATGCTTTCACCCCACACTACCTATCACAGTTTCAGAAATGTCCAGATAGCAAGCTATTTGCTGAGAGGCATGTTGAGTCCATGGAATATTTTATTTTTTTGTCACAAGTGATTGAAAAAAATAAAAAATAAAATAAAAATTACACAAAGTTGTCACTAAATGATATATTGCTCACACATGCCATGGGTATATGTGAAATTACACCGCAAAATGAATTTTGCTGCTTCTCCTGAATACGGGGATACCCCATGTGTTTTGGTAGTCTAGCCGCGTACAGGCCCCCGAAAACCAATCACCGCTTTCAGGATTTCTAAGGGCGAAAATTGCTGACTTCACCACACACTACCTATCATAGTTTGGGAGGCCATGAAATGCCCAGATAGCACAACCCCACCCCCCCCCCCCAAATGACCCCATTTTGGAAAGTAGACACCCCAAGCTATTTGCTGAGAGGCATATTGAGTCCATGGGATATTTCATATTTTGCCACAAGTTTCAGGGAAATGACAATTTATTTTTTCACAAAGTTGTTACTAAATGATATATTGCTCAAGCATGCCATGGGTATATATGGAATTACACCCCAAAATACATTCTGATGCTTCTTCTGAATACGGAAATACGTGTGAAATATGTGAGACTTTTTGGCGGTCTAGCCGCGTACAGGACCCCCAAAACCAATCACCACCTTCACGCTTTCTAAATGCATACATTTTTGATTTTACTCCCCATTATTCACTACGGAGGCCATGGAATGCCCAGATAGCACAACCCCCCCCCCCCCAATTGGCCACATTTTGGAAAGTAGACACTGCAAGTTATTTGCTGAGAGGCACATTGAGTATTTTGCAGATCTTGTTTTTTGTCAAAAGTTTTGAAATTTGAAAAAATAAAAAATAAAAAAAATACATTTCCCTTTTCTTTCTTCATTTTCCAAAACAAATGAGAGCTGCAAAATACTCACCATGCCTCTTAGCAAATATCTTGGGGTGTCTACTTTCCAAAATGGGGTCGTTTGGGGAGGGGTTTTGTGCTGCCTTGACATTTCAGGGCCTCCGAAATAGGTAGTGAGGAGTAAAATCACCATTTTACGCCCTTAGAAAGCCTGAAGGTGGTGATTGGTTTTTGGGGTTCTGTACTCGGCTAGGCTCCCAAAAAGTCTCACACATGTGGTATCCCTGTACTCAGGAGAAGCAGCAGAATGTATTTTGGGGCATAATTCCATATATACCCATGGCATGTTCAAGCAATATTTAATTTAGTGACAACTTTGTGTAGAAAAAAAAATTTAATTTTCCCGAAACGTGTGGCAAAATATAAAATATTCCATTTGCCTCTCAGCAAATAGCTTGGGGTGTCTACTTTCCAAAAAGGGGTCATTTTTTTTGTTTTGTTTTTTTGCTATCTGGACATTTCCTGGCCTCCAAAACTGTGATAGGTAGTATGGGATGAAAGCATAAGTTTACGCCCTTAGAAATTCTGAAGGCGGTGATTGGTTTTTGGGGTCCCGTATGCAGATAGGCTCCCAAAAAGTCTCACACATGGGGTATCCCCGTACTCAGGAGCAGCAGCAGAATGTATTTTGGGGTGTAATTCTACATAAACACATGGCATATGTAAGCAATATAACATTTCAGTGACAACTTTGGGTATTTTTTTTTGTCATTTTTCAATCACTTGTGACAAAAAAATAAAATATTCCATGGACTCAACATGCCTCTCAGCAAATAGCTTGGGGTGTCTACTTTTCAAAGTGGGGTCATTTGGGAGGGGGGGTTGAACTGTCCTGGCATTTTATGCCCAACATCACCCACTCTTCTAACCACTTGAACCACCAAGTCTTTTCCGACATTTTTTGTTTACATGAAAAAATACTTTTTTTTTTGCTAGAAAATTACTTTGAACCCCCAAACATTATATATTTTTTTAAAGCAGAAGCCCTACAGATTAAAATGGTGGTTGTTACAATTTTTTGCACAGCTATTTTTCAAACGCAATTTTTTGGGGGGAAAAAACACTTTTTTGAATTTTAATGCAAAAAAGACACTATATTGCCCAAATGTTTGGTGAAATAAAAAAGAGGATCCCATGCAGAGTACATAGACACCAAACAAGACATGCTTTAAAAATGACGCACACCCGTGCAGCAGTGACAAACTATATACATTTTTAAAAACCTTTAAAAGCCTTTACAGGCTACCACGTTAGAGGTAGAGGAGGTCTACTGCTAGAATTACTGCCCTCGATCTGACATTGACACCTCACATGCATGGTGCAATTGCTGTTTACACATGACACAAAACCGACGCTTGCGTTCACCTTTGCGCGTGTGTACAGGGGGACAGGGGTGCATTTTTTTTAATTATTCATTTTGCTTTTTATTTTATTTTTACACTGTCCCTTTAATTTTTTTTAATCATTTTTATTGTTATCACAGGGAATTTAAATATCCATATGATAAAAATAGGTAGTGTTTCATTTTTTTTTTTTTTTTTTAAATTTGGGGTCTATTAGACTCTAGATCTCTCCTCAGACCTTAAAGCATCCGACCACACCAAGATCGTTGTGATAAGATCCTTTCCCAATTTCCCAATGGCGGTGTTTATATCAGGCGAAACTAAAGTCATGAAATGCTCGTAGCCTCAGGTTTCTTAGGCCATAGAGATGATTGGAGCCATTCTAGTCTTTGATCAGCGCTATGGTCAGCTGGCGGAACCACCGGCTGCATTCTTGCATTCTCAGACCAGCAGCATACTAGTACGTCGCTGGCCCTTGTTGGGCATATGTTGTAATGTTATTTTTTTTCATGCAGCCTGTGAGTTAAAGTGGATGTAAACCCGAAAAAATGTAATTAATAATTCTGCCTGATAGAGTATAGCATGTTATGTCATCTGTGCCTAGTCTTGCCACAAAGAGTTAATCCAACTGTGAGTAATGAGCTTATCTTTTTTCAGGAAGAGAAAGTCCAACTAACAGTGAAATACACAGTCGATCTGCCCCTTGCTCTGTGAGTGACAAGCAATTTGCTTATCTCCTTCACACAGCAGAGAAAGTTTTACACTCCCCCCTCCCTCGTCAATGTCTCAGTATAGAGGCGGGTGGGGAGGCTTGTGACATCACAACTCCACCCACCAAACTCCAGCAAACACAGACACACAGAGTTTTACAGAGCTGCTAGTGCTCACAGGAAGGACATTTGCAAGGTAGGGATAGATGCAGGAGGCTTGCATGTACATATACATTAATGCTGTGTCATTAGTTTATACTGGGTGGGTGGTGGGTTTACATCCACTTTAAATGAAAGCGGTATCTAAATGTAGTGACGGCTACATTTTTTTTTAACAGAAGAGTTTATTGACAATTCAGCATTACAGAGTATCACGATCCAAGTAGACAGGTAGTACATAGCAGTAGTACTTACTTTCATTTTATAACACAATAGAGCATGAGGTGTCAAAATACCATAATACATCTGCTAAACGTGTAGGGTAATTCTTCTTTACTCATTCCTCCCCCTAGTTACTTAAACTACGGGGCAGAGCCCCTGAGAAGGAGAATGTAGAAATAAGGGAGGGAGCTTGAACTTGAACAGGAGGGGATCAGGGCATATCGCCCAATTACGCAAATCCCACGTGACCTACAGACAGCCGTGCTTCAAGTGCTAGACCATCTAGACCAAATTTTTTCATACTTTTTGGGGCACTGCCTGCTTTCGTACGTAAGTTTATATAGTGGCAGAACCGATGCAACCGACCTCCTCCAAGCCTCGCATGTTGGGGCCTGCTCCGACTTCCATTTCAATAATATCTCTCTTCTGGCATAAAAGAGGGAAAAAGTGATACATAGCTTAGAGTATCTGTCCCCCTCTACCTCCTCCAAATAGCTGAGTAGTAGAACCATGGGATCCACCGGTATCTGCGTATCGCAGATCTCTCCCAACTCCCTCGCCACCCCCTCCCAGAACGAACCCAGTTTGGGGCAGGCCCAGACCATGTGCCAGAATGAGCCCTGATCAGACCCACATCTGGGGCAAGCACTCTCCCTGTCCGGGTAGATGCGGGACAGTCTCTGGGGAGTGACGGCTACATTTTGATACCGTTGCACAAGAGCAACCTCATATTCCGTGGAAAATTTTTATCATGCTTGAAAAATCGTCTGTGATGTAAGTGCAATCTTAAATAAATTTCACCACTTGTTATATGGATTCACACCATGTCCTTCCTTTATCTTTGGATTTAACATGTGACCTGTGATGAGAGAGGAGCAGTGTTTGGTGAGATTCCAGCGTGGCCCCTTCCCGGTTCAGGTGTATCCTGGATTTGAAGGAAAATAGAGAAGAGTCTTACTCACCTGCTATTTTTGACCACCCGTGATAGGTGTGTGAATTTTTAGGGGTAAGTGTACACCTTATCTGTTGGTGGTGGGTGCATCACACACATTATATTGCATGCTCACGGTGACAACTGTATGGAAAATCTGGATGTCATTTGTGTTGGTTGCTGATGTATATCAAGATCTAAGGACATCTACATCCATGTGAAACAAGAAATGGACATTTTGTTTTTCACTATTGGATTATTCTAGAGTATTCAAACTATATATATATATAGCCCGTGGCCCTGTCACAGAGCTTATACATCTTGACCCCGTATCTGGCAGGCTTGCTGGGGAGAAATGGTTTGAAAGCAAGACAGCCATAAAATTTCATCAGGGACTCGTCTACGCAGACAACCTGGTCGGGAATAAAAAGTGCTGCGAATTGGGTGTTGAAGTGGTTTACGAGAGGCTGAATTTTGTGGAGCCGATTGTATTCAAGGTCACCCCGTGGATGACAGAGTTCATTGTTGTTGAAGTGCATAAACCACAGGATCTGCTCGTATCGTGTCCTAGCCATGGAAGCAGAGAACGAGGGCATATGGTGAATTAGGTTATTGGACCAATATGACCGCAACTCAGATTTTTTAGTTATGCCCACATTGAGGGAAAGGCCCAGAAAGGTCTTAAATTCTGGAACCGTAATTGGTTTCCAGTCTCTTGCAAGTGAAAAATGGGGATTAGCAGCGATATATTGACCAGCATATAAATTGCTTTGGTTCACAATAGATCTATAGAGATGAAAAACAGCGAATAAAAATAATTGCCCATATAATCAACTGTAGTCACCTGAATTCTGGGTTGGTCAGTGAACGGGGGAAGTACGGGCGCTGAATCAGTGGTGGGTTGCCAATCAGGGTTAGCATATTCAGCGGGAAGGACAGTATGGGCCCTGCGGGCCTGTCTTTGTCTTCTTCGTGGCTGCGGGAGACTACTTGTGCTAGCCACACCAGCTTGGACTGCACTTATGGGACTTGTGCTGGTTGTATGACCAGGGTGTACTAGGCCGCTGGTGCTTGCCAGTTCACCAGAAGGAGTAGTGGCACTAGTACTGGCTCTCGTCTCCATAAGAGAGCCCTGCGGTTCTTGCACCTCAGCGACAGCAGAATGGGATCGGGTAGGCCTGACCTTAGTAGGGACCCCAACTCCGTCGTCAGAGCTATCTGACAGGGTGCCGTTGTTGTCTATGGGTTCGTATGCTGAGCCTGAATCTGACAGTGAGGCTTCCCCATCGCTCTCATCTGTCATGCTCAGCAACGCGTATGCCTCTTCACTAGTATACCTCAGATTGGACATGTTGGACTCTAAATTTATAGATACCATAGTGTGACTCACATGCAAAAAAGTGCACATGGTTGTCAGAGCCTGCTTCAAGTCGCTACCAAAATCACTGTCATATTTCGCAGGGATCGGGAGTGATCTCTGCGAACGCTGAAGATATGTATGATGTGTTTTGTAAGTGTCAGCGATCTATTGATCCTGCACTTGGGTGGGCTGGGCTGGGTGGAGGGGCTAAACGCAGGTGCTAGCAGGTATCTGGACTGATCCCGTTAACGCCACATTTTTTAGAACACTAATCTAGTGGAGACGCTAATGTATATCTGATCAGGTCACAGATGTTGATCTGTTCAGATATATATATATATAGCAGGTAATCTGAGGGAAAAAACTACCTACTAAGTAGCGTCACCCGTGATACGATGATCACACATGACAGGGGGCAATCAAGGGGTTAAAACCTTTATTAGGGGGTAAGGGGCCTACTACTACCTACCCTAACACTGATTAGTGTCACAACTGACACAAGTACAGAATTCAGTGAACGATCTGATCGCTGCACTCAGTGACACAGTGTCAGCAGTGAAGGAGTTAACTGGGGGGGGGGGGGCAATCAAGGGGTTAAAAGTGTGCCTAACTGTACTGTGTCAGTGTAGTGTTGGTGCAACTCGCGTTTTAGATGTCCTCTCTGGAATGGAAAAGAACTCAGAGAGGGAGACATCACTTCCTCTGCCTGTGTTTACATTCCACAGGCAGAGGAGGCATTTCATTCGCCAAGACCGATCAACAGGTACAGATCAAAATTCATTGGTCTATGCCTGTAGATTGATCGGTCCTCTAGCGAACCTGACCACCATGGCCGCGGGGGGCTCGCATGCCGTTTATAGACGGCAATTTGCGTTATGCTGCCACGTTGTAGTAAATGTACACGATGCGGTCCGGAAGTGGTTAATTTTTTCCTAAAATGGTACATTTTCTCAGTTTAACCACTTCAGCTCTGGAGAGGTTTACTGCCCCCCCCCCCCCGACCTTTTTTTGCGATATTGCACTGCGTTGCTTTAACTGACAATTGTGTGCGACGCTGTACCCAAATAAAATGTCCTTTTTTCCCCACAAATAGAGCTTTCTTTTGGTGGTATTGGCATTTTACACAAAAAAAGACTGACAATATTGAAAAAAAAAACAATATTTTTTACTTTCTAGTATAAAACACATCCAATAAAAAAAAATTAAACAATCAAATTTCTTCATCAATTTAGGCCAATATGTATTCTGCTACATGTTTTTGGTAAAAAAAATCCCAATAAGCATATATTGATTGGTTTGAACAAAAGTTATAGCGGCTACAAACTAAGGGATAGATTTATGGACTTTTTATTTTTTTACTAGTTACATAGTTACATAGTTACATAGTAAACGAGGCTGAAAAAAGACACAAGTCCATCAAGTCCAACCTATGCGTGTGTTTTTAATATCAGTATTAAAATGTATACCCCACAATGTTGTGGTCCCTTAGGTGTGCATCTAATAGTTTTTTGAAATTTAAATGGCGAAAATCTGCTATTTTTAGCAGGACTGCAACATTGCGGTGGACAAATCTGACATTACGTGATACTTTTTGGGGAACAGTGACACCAATACAGTGAACAGTGCTTTTAAAAAAAATGCACTACCACTGCACTAATGACACTGGCAGGGAAGGGGTTAACATCAGGGGTGATCATGGACATATGGACGCTATGTATGGGTGTGGGGATGCCCCGACGACGTGATGCACGGCACGGGCCTGCCCAAAAGGGCAGAGCCGCGTCACGCATCATACCGCAACTCCACTCCAGAGTGCAAGGAAATGACCTCACTCGCACCGGCGGGCCCGCGCTACGCACCATGTCGCCGGGGGATCCCCACACCCATACATAGCGTCCATTACCAAGGACGCAGATGGGCGGCCCGCCGTCACAGCTGTAGGTCATCACAGGTGAGTAAATGAGCTATAAAACACCTGTGGTACATACTCATGCTGAATCCCGTTGCCTGTATGGACTACAGACGCGCAGCACCTACTCTAAGATTTATATACCAAGGCTAAGGTAGGCTTATGGAATATGTATACATTGCAGTGAGAGTTTTGGTGGGATGCAGTACCTCTCGGGTTCTGGGTCAGAGGGACCACACCTATATGCCCCCCCCCTTGTGTGGTGCGGACCATATTGCTCTCTTGCAAATTGTCCACTAACCGCAGCCACTAGATGACTGTAATGTATGGACTTCTAACATGCACTGATCCAGATCCTTTGTATATATTTTTTATACACAGGCCCCCCTTCATTTTTTGAGTACTGTACATCCCAGGCCAATACACAATATTGCTGCGGTTGGAGCCACCACAGCAGGAGTAGTTTCTCCTATGTTGGGGGAGCCTTGGCTGTGGGTTGGATGCCGTATCCTCATACCCCTCCGATGGTGCTTGTGAAACACTTTGGGTGCACTCAGAACACGCAGTCTGGGTATTGAGCATCTACTTTTTGCCTTTCCCTTATCTTGGGAAGTACTTGATGATGAGAAGGGTCCTTGTGCGTACATTGTTTTTATCAATTTGTAAGTATTACCCTGTAATTCTCCTGCTATGTACTCTTAAAAACACATGATGGTTAACTAATATGTTGTTGTTACTCTTTGTATCATTTAAAGTAATTATACACTCTTATATTGTAGAGAATCATATTTTTCCAAACTCTCATAGCTCTGAAGAGGTCTGCACGTGCAAGTTTGGTACAACAAACAGTTACGGCCCATTGGCCCTGTATTGAGATTTCATATAATTGCTTTTCTGTCTTATGTTTATGTACAATTTTAACTTTGTAATAAATTCATTGATACTTTTTTATACTACAATTGGTTGTGTCCGCATCAATCCAAAGGGGTTTCTCTTTGTCTATTGTAGACATTAGAATTTCAGTGTTTCCTTATCACTAAAACGGATTGGACCAACCTAGTTATACACCTATACATTCCTCCATTCTCTCTTATTTATCTGCTAATTAGGGGAATTGTCCTGGCTGGCTGCTTTGCTGTTTCTGACCTCAGTTTGTTGACTTCAAAATACATCCATAACTAAAGATTTCTAAGTTCTCATTTACACTAGGCCTACGGCCATGGAGGGCCATATTTACCCACAAGGGGATGCACAGGTGCATTCCTGTACAGTCCAATTGATGTTGATTAGGACACACAGGGTGTATTTGAGGACATGTACCCACACAAATATCAGATTGCGAACAGCGGCTGTGTCTATGCAGCCACTGTATCCCAACTAACATCGGTAGAACTGCTTGCGCAGGATTGTACAGAACACCTGTGCATCCCTGTGTAGGTAAACACGGCCTCACACAAGCATTTGCATTGGTACGCCCCATGTAAACTAGGTCTTATCAGGCATTCCTATGGGTCTACTGCTTGAAATACCATCTCAGGACTTCCATGCATTACCTTCCAATCAAGGATTATGACATGAGATTGCAGGTAGCACTAAAAAAATAAAATAAATAATAAAAACACAACACACCAAATTCTTTGGCAATTAAAATTTGACTGCAGCACTTTTATTGGTTTAACTTATTTATTCTAACTTAATAAATACTAACTGCATATTAAACTTATATGAAAAATATTAAGTTGACCAAATTGTTCATCCATTAAGTCTAAAGTAATACCAACAAATACATGAATAAAACATCGGTCCCTCCCTAAATCAAGGGGTGAAATAAATCTGCCATAATAAGGGTTGGAGAGAGGGGAGCTTGCTGATCTGTGACTCCAGCTGAAAGACGTCAAACCACAAATCTCCATTTTATAGGGAAACCAGGTAAGAATAAAATGGTCCAGAAGTGGCACGAATATATGATTTTTTTTTTGTCTGAGTCTCGTGCCAGGCCTCCTGACAGAACCTCTTGTCAGGAGGCCTGGCATGGGGTGGGTTGTCAATGGCCTCTGGAGGCAGACACTTATGGGTTGATTTACTAAAGGCAAATAGACTGCGCACTTTGCAAAGTGCAGTTGCACTCTGCAAGTTCAGTTGCTCCAGAGCTTAGTAAATGAGGTGAAGCTTCACCTTGCAAAGAATACCCAGTAACATGCAAGGCAAATTAAAAAAAAATATTTTTGCCTACACGTGATTGGATAATGGAAGTCAGGGAAGCTTCTGATCATTTAGTAAGCTCTGGAGCAACTGCACTTGCAGAGTGCACAGTCTATTTGCCTTTAGTAAATCAAGTCCATAGACTCTTAGCCTACCCATACCAATCAGTTAGAGGGATCAGCAGGGTCCAACCGTGAATAGGCTGTAAGGATTGATGGGGCTAGAATTAGAACCCCTCTTTTAGTCAGGGTCGGATTTATACTAATTATTATTATACAAAATTTATATAGCGCAGTTTAATCAGAGATTTACAATATAAAAGGGACACAATATAAATACAATTTAATAAAATACAAGGGGTTTAAGAGGGCCCTGCTCATAAGAGCTTACAATCTAATGGAGTGGGGCAAGTGGTGCAAAAGGTTGTAACTGTGGGGAATGAGCTGATAGAAGCAATAAAAAAATAGGCTTTCTTGAAGAGATGAGTTTTCAGGGATCGCCTGAAGGCAGCCAGAGCAGGAGATAGCTGGGCAGATTGAGGTAGAGAGTTCCAGAGGATGGAAGAGGCTCTGAAGAAGTCCTGGAGATGAGCATGGGATGAGGAGACAAGGGAGCTTGAGAGCAGGAGGTCTTGAGAGGAGTGGAAAGGACAGTTTGGGTGATATTTGGAGACTTGGAGCAGAGTTGTGAGTGGCTTTGTATGTTGTGGTTAGCATTTTGAATTTAATTTGCTGGGCAATCAGAAGCCAGTGTAGGGACTGGTGAAGAAGGGTGGCAGACAATGAGCAGTTGGTAAGGTAGATGAGTCTGGTAGCAGCATTCATGATAGACTGAAGAGGAGATATGGAGAGGTAAGCCTATGGGGAGTTGTAATAGTCAAGGCTAGTGATAACAAGGGAGTGAATGAGTAGCTTGGTGGTTTCATTAGTTAAAAAGGGCTGAATTTTAGAGATGTTACGGAGGTGAAGTCTACAAGCTTTTGAAAACGATTGGATTTGGAGCTGAAAGGACAGGTCAGAGTCTAGGATTACTCCTAGTACCCTGGCATGAGGGGAGGGATTGATGGTTGCATTATTGACCTTGATGGAAAAGTCATGGAGAGGGGCACGGGTGGGGGGGAATATTATCGGCTCGGTTTTAGAGATATTTAGTTTAAGGAAGTGGTGTGACATCCATTCTGATATGTCAGTTAGTAAGTTAGTAATGCGAGAGGAGACTGAAGGAGTGAGGTGAGGAGTAGACAGATAGATTTGGGTGTCATCGGCAAAGAGATGATATTGGAAGCCCTGGGAGATACTTATTGCTCTACTTGACCAACCACAATAAGGGCCTTTATTGACGGGCTTTGAATGTGTGTTGATGGCATCAGTTTAACATTAACTTGAGATGCTTCAAAGATTATTCAGAATTCACTGACCGGTGTATTTGATTTGCAGTTGACCTCCTTCTGACCTGCTTCAAGCGGGTTTTGCATTCCTGTGGACTTGTATGAGAATGAAAATCTGCTTAACCGCTTGCCGACCGCTGATCGGCAATTGAAGGCGACAAGGTGGCTCGTGAGCGCAAATCGCCGTCATACGACGGCGGCCGCGCTACCGAGCCTAGTGATCGCGCGCGTGCCACCAGAGGCGCGCCCGCGTGCTCACTGTGTTCGGGGAGGGCCAGGGAGCGGGTGCGGCGGCTTCGATTGCCGCCGGCTACCCGTGATGGCCCCCCCGGAGCGAAGGAGCGGAGGTCCGTGTATGTAAACACGGACCTCCGCTCTGTGTGAGGGGGAAGGGATGTGATCACAGCCTTCCTGTATACGAAGGCTGTGACCACTTCCCTTCCCCAGCTAGGGCAGTCCCCCTACAGTAAGAACACGCCCAGGGAACACAGTTAACCCTTAGAGCGCCCCCTGCAGGTTAACCCCTTCACTGCCAATGACATTTACACAGTAATCAGTGCATTTTTATAGCACTGATCGCTGTATAAATGCCAATGGTCCCAAAAAAGTGTCAAAATAGTCCGACATGTCCGCTGAAATATCGCAGTACCGCTAAAAATCGCAGATCGCTGCCATTACTAGTAAAAAAAAAAAAATAATAAAAACCCCAAAAATGAATTCTCATCATCCGTAAACGCGACCACTTTTGCGCAAACCAATCAATAAACGCCGATTGCGATTTTTTTTTATCGCAAATATGAGGAAGAATATAAATCGGCCAAAAACGGTGAAAAAAAATGTTTTTTTATATTTTTTTTTTGGATTTGTATTTTAGCAAAAAGTAAGAAATTTGGGTTTTTTTTGCAAAATGGTCGCTCTTCTTTTGTTTATAGCGGCGATCAGAAATGACGCAGAGGGGATCAAATACCACCAAAAGAAAGCTCTATTTGTGAGAAAAAAAGGACGCAAATTTCGTTTGGGTACAACGTCGCACGACCGCGCAATTGTCAGTTAAAGCGGCGCATCGCCGAATCGCAAAAAGGGCTCCGGTCCTAAAGCAGCAAATCCTTCCGGGGCTGAAGTGGTTAAAATGAAGAAAAGCCTGTCGGCACAGGCCCTACTAAGATTAGATGTAATAGCAGCACAAGGCAGGCTGATTTTGGCCCTCAACATCAGTACACAAAGATCTAACTAAGTAGGAAAAACTGTCATTCTATTCTGCTCACAGTTTGGTTCTAGTTGTGCAGACTTAGCAACATGAGTGTGGGTGGCTATGTGCCTTTCCTGGTAGCCTTGCCATCCTAGGCTATAGCCTATATTGGCTATGCAAAAATCTGACTGTGCTTGCTATGCAGTAAGACAATCTAGTGACTTTTGCATTTTGTTACTGCACATGGGGAAGCTATGTGACACTGACAACTAAAAAGTACATTATCTCTATTGAGATCAATTGTACTGGTTGCTAAATGTAATGTGTAGGGACAAGACCAAGGCAATTGTCATAGAGTTAGAACAGAGGTTGTTCTTCATACCTGCTCCCAGGATTAGGCCCACTCTCATTATACAGCGCTGAAAAAACATATAGTCTCATGGCTGTATAATAAAGTGGTTGTAAAGGATTTTTTTTAAAATAAAAAACATGTCTACACTTACCTGCTTTGTGAAAATAGAATTGCACAGACCGGCCCAAATCCTCCTCTTTTTGGGTCCTCCGCTGCCGCTCCTAGCTCCTCCTCTCTTGCTGGTGCCCTCCAATAGAATCCTGATTCCCATGGGGGCTCTTGTGCAGGCTCATTCCTGAGGCCGGCAGCCATAACAGTCAATGGAGTTGATTGACAGGAGTGGGAGCCAATGGCTCCCGCTGCTATCGATCTGCCCAGGGAGGAGGGACAAAGCCAGGAGAGCCGCATGCACAGCGCTGGATCATGATGAGGCTCAGGTAAATGAAAGGAGGGGTGAAGGGGCAGTTTGTGACACTGAAATTTTTTTATCTGAATGCATTCAGGTAAAAAAACCTTGAAGCTTTAGAACCACTTTAAGTAAATATGCATACTGTATGTGTATCTGTCTGTATGGAAATAAGCCTAAACAAACACAATAATGCCCTGTAGTGTGTATAAACATTTGACACCCTGGATGACAAAAATCCAGGGGAGACAGACTTTTGACTCCTTCATTATTTGTTATTGTGAGGATGGGAAAGCAAGGAGTTGATATTGTATCACAATTCTAGAAAATGGTTGCAAATTTAGCAAGGGTATAGAATTAAATTCCAACTCTAGGGCTTCATACATACTAGGCGTAAAAAAATGCCACCTTTAAGGCCCCTTTCACACGGGGCGGATCCACTCAGCGGAGTCTGCCAGCTCAGCGGGAGATTGCTCCGTTGATCTCTGCTGAGCCACGGATGACATGTCCGTCTCTGCTCTCTGTGCTGCTCTCTATGGGGGATTGGATGAAAATGGATTCGCCTGTCCATTTTCATCCGATCCCATCCTGATCCGATCTGCTGGACAGAAGGCGAACGTACCGCCCATACGCCTGTTTTAACGGATCGGATGACAGACAGGTGTCAGAGAACACATCTCCGCAGACATCTGCCTGCCCATAGAAGTCTATGGGTGGCCCACTCGGATCAGCCTGAAAAATGGACAGGCAGATCCCAGCAGGCTTATCGTGTGAAAGGGGCCTAAGGGTGCTTGATAGTTTTTTTTCTGCCTCTAAACACATATTACGCTATGCATCCATGTACACATAGGCGTTTACAGGTGTTTAGAGGCAGAAAAAAAAACAGGGCCAATGCGTTCAGCAGAGGAGCATTTTGCCACTAAGAAATGCCTAAATGCGTGTAAACACGTGTATAACAAATTCATATTCTGGACAATTAAATCCATGCCAAAATGCTTGACATGCCTGAACACCTCTGAACACGTTTGAAAAAAATGTGTCTTTAGGAGCGTTTTTAATGCTGTTTTCTCCTGCCAGGAGTAAAGCGTTTATAAGAGTTGTAAACCTCAGACATGAAATATGAACAAAGAACACCCCTCTGTAGTGTGTACTTGTCTCAATTAAGAGCACTGAGTGTGATTTCTGTCTGCCGCTTCTTTCCTCTGCTATCAGCGTGAGTCACTTCTGACAAGTATTCCTGGCACCAAGAGGAAAAAGGTGACAGGGGAGGGACCTCCAGCTGATTGACAACCTCAGGTCTGTTCCCGCGTGCTGTATGAAGGGGGTGTGTCCCTTTCCTCCAATCAGCTCTAAGAACTCCCCTCACTGAGCTCTGCAGAGTGTAACTTCTGCTCTCCTTCCCCTTTTTTCTGACAGATCAGACAACCGTTGTAAATTATTTGAACGGATGTAGAGAATAGAAGGCTGCAGATAAACCAGTACAACTTTCATAGTCGGTTTTCTGTCATCTCTGTGGATCACCTGAGGGTAGTCACTTGACTGAGTACATCTAAGGGTTTACTAGCACTTTAAAGTGGTAGTAAACTCTGCTATCCCTATAGTGCTTTTCATCTAGTTTGTTCTAATTACTTATTAGCAAGCATTACACAAAGTAATGCAGGCACAATTGCATATTACTTTTTTTTCAACTTTGAAAAATCTCTTCTTCCAGGATAAAGCGGCGCCATCTGGTTTTCTGACCCTGCTTTGTATTGCATTTCCTTTCATGTTTCCCTTGCCGTAATCTTGTGAATTCGCGATCGGGAATTAGCCAAGCTTCAGGCCTCATACACACGGACGTTTTTTGACGCCGGCGTTTTCTGCAGCTCTCCATGTTAGTCAATGGCCCCATAAAAACGTCGGCGTTTTTGAGCTGTAGGTGGCGTCGGCGTTAGTGAGCAGAAAGTAGAACCCATGGCCATCGCGTTCTGAGGCTGTAACGTTTTGACGTTTTTTGACGCCGACGCCACAAAACGCCAACAAACGCCACCTAATATTGTACCGGAGTTTTCCGGCGTTTTTTGACGCCGACGTTTTTAGGTTGAAAAATAGCAGAGGGATGATTTTTTTTAAAAAACGCCTATTGATGCCGACGCTCACTAACGCTCAAAAACGCCAATGCATAACGCCGAAAAACGTCGACTTTTTTTCCTTGACGTCGGACCCGACGTTTTGTTTATTTTTTTAGATACGCCCTTGTGTATGAGGCCTCATTCTCGATCTGACGTTACTACGGCAACCGAGCTCCGCCGCTCATAGCTGACCTGTTTGCTCTACAAGAGTAGCATGGGGAGTACCCGGAAGCTAGGGAACACTCTGCAGTCTCGCGAGCTTTAATAGTTGTGCTGCAGGGAGCGAAAATCCCATTCACAGCATCCTCTCAAAGGACGGACGGCACACAGAGCGTGCCATGAATCAAGGGAAGCGATGCGCATGCTCCAGGGATGTCACTAAAGAAAATGGGACGGATTATGACCAAACAAAACAATTACGAAGACAGTTACAAGCAGCAATCAGTAATGTTTTTTTTATGATGATTACAATACGATTAAGTTGTGTGGGAGAGTTTACTACCACTTTATCTCTGATGGAGGGCTGTCCCTCTCAGTATATGTGTATTTAGTTTAACCACTTCAGCCCCGGAAGGATTTCCAGCTTTAGGACCGGAGCCCTTTTTGCGATTCGGCGATGCGTCGCTTTAACTGACAATTGCGCGGTCGTGCGACGTTGTTTATGGTGGTTTTCTTTCGAGACAAACACCCTTTTTTTCCTGCGTTTAAAGCAAACCCATGTTGCAGCGTGCTGGCGCGTTAACAGTCAATTTCGCTGCGTAGCGGCTTAGCGTTTTTCCCGAGGCCAGGATTTCGACCTTTAGGAAGGCCCCGACTTCACCAATTTGATTTATGTGTATATGACTCTCCCTGTCGGGAGGTAGTCTCTATTTCACCATCATTTGAGAGGGTGTGTTGAATTAGCATAACATTAGTAGTATTTTTTTTGTAATGACTAACGACGAACATTGACAGAAGCATTAACAAAACAAACCAGTATTAGGCAGGGTAAAAGAAATCACTGTAGGGACCTCGTACGCGTAGCGAAGGGAACTAAGTACCGTGCGAGACACACGGCAGGCAGGAAACTCTCCTACGACACTTA
>BLSH010246063.1:1743258-1754338 GCA_018402905.1 Glandirana rugosa | reverse complement strand
TCAATGGCAGTGAAGGGGTTAACCTGCAGGGGGCGCGCTAAGGGTTAACTATGTTCCCTGGGCGTGTTCTAACTGTATGGGGGATGCCCTATCTGGGGAAGGGAAGTTATCGCAGCCTTCACGTAAAGGAAGGCTGTGATCACAGCCCTTCCCCCTCACACAGAGCGGAGGTCCGTGTTTACATACACGGACCTCCGCTCATTCGCTCCGGGGGGGGCATCGCGGGTGGCCGGCGGCAATCGAAGCCGCCGCACCCGCTCCCTGGCCCCCCCTGGACACAGTGAGCGCGCGGGCGCGCCTCCGGCGGCGCGCGCGCGCTCACTATACACGTTCCCGCAGCCGCCGTCGTATGACGGCGATTTGCGGGAACGAGCCACTTTGCCGCCGTCAGATGCCGATCGGCGGTCGGCAAGTGGTTAAGGAAAATGAAAATATAGTGCTGGACCTGTAAGGTTATCTTTTTGGTGTTGCAATCATACCTGATATTGATGTAGGTGATCAGGTTCCTGGGCAGGGGTCTTCTACACCCAATGCATCTCCATGGTTCCCTTGGCTTGCAGTGTAATATAACAAAAAAATGTAAATGAAGCACCACACTGCTGCTAAAAGGTCCAGATACAACCCCCTTCATCAGGGTTTGAGACTGAAAACAAAGTAAATAAACATGAAGTGAACTGGACTTTTAGAAAAAAAAAAAGCTGGATGAAAAATGCTGATAATAGTGTTTTTGTGCTGGCTACTAGTAGCATTTTAGTAGCTTTTCGGAGCATTAGCATTCTATTAGTGTTTTTACAGTACATGAAGAAAAAGAAAAAATCTCAAAAAAGTTATGAGCACTTTGTAGCATTTAGAAGCATTTAGGAGCATTCAACATTTTTTCTTCCAGAAAAACACTCCAAAAAACTCTACAAAAACATTTTCTTTCTGCTTCTAGATGCTGAAGCTCAAAAAATGCTAATAGCCTAAAGTAGCGTGCATGGATACATAGGATAACACTGTTTCGTTTCTAGCAGCAGAAAAAAAATGCTAATAGCCTAAGTAGTGTGCATGGATACATAGGATAACACTATTTAGTTTCTAGGAGCAGAAAAAAATGCTAATAACAGCTTCTAGGGGATCAACGGTTTTATTTAAAAATGACCAGGCTATTTCAATGAAACTACTGAGTTAACAAGATGCTAGATGGCATATTCAGTGAAGGTACGAAATTTGCATAAAGAACATGTAAAAAAAAGAATGCTAGTGTGCATGGAGCCTTAGGGCTCATTTACCCTTTTTCGTCTTCAACACACATTAAAGTGCCAACAGCTTCAACATGCTTTTTTGATGTGTTTTTGATGCTTCGGTGGTGCTTTGATGATGCTTCGGTGGTGCTTTGGAAGCTTTAATGAAGCTTGGCAGGTGCCCTGTGTTTGTGTGGACATCTCATACCTGCAATTTCTCCAAAACAAAGTGAAGCTAAAGCTGATTTAAAGCCTCTCAAAAGTCCTTCAAGCGAGCTATGCCATAGACTTCTATGGAGGCTTTATTATTATTATATAGGATTTATATAGCGCCAACTGCCCTTTACAATATGAGGGCAGACAGTACAGTTACAATATAAATAAAACATTGAGTTTGCGCTATAAAAAAAATGAATGTCTTCTTACCAGAATTCAATGCAATGTGCGCATGTGTGACCAAAAAACTTCCAAAAGCTCAGGGACACACGTGCCTGTTTGCAGACGTACCACCTGACCGGTTTCATTCCAAAGACTATGCCTCTGACGATGTTCATTGGAACAAAACTGGTCAGGTGGTACGGCTGTAAACAGGCACGTTTGTTTTTCCATGTGTGGAACGATCTTTGAATCAACACGTAAGTGCAATCTTTTTTATCTATTAAATGCTTTTAAAATGGGCTTCACTATGTGTACTCCTTCTGTTGCTTCATTCCTTGGTTATACCTCCCTTGTGACCTATGGATTGTGAGAGAGATCGCTGCAGGGTTGGCTGTTCTTCCTCCCACTTGGAGAAGGTGTTCCTGAGCTTTTGGAAGTTTTTTGATCACAAATGCGCATATTGCATTGAATTCTGGTAAGAAGACTGAGAGATCACTGGGTGTGGTGTGCTTTTCCATTTGCCCACATAAGCAGGTGTTGGTCTATCCACTCCCTACCATTGGAGTATAGAGGACTATTTATGAACAATCATTTGTTTTTCTTGACTTAAGCACTGCACAGGTACTTTTATAGTATAGTTACAATACAATTCAATACAGGAGGAATCAGAGTAACTGTGGGGGATGAACTGATGAAGAAAATGAAAATGTAGTTAGGTGTGGGTAGAATAAGCTTCTCTGAAGAGGAGGATTTTCAGGGATAGTCTAAAAGCTAATAGAGTAGGAGATAATTGGACAGGTTGGGGTAAGGAGTTCCAAAGGAGGAGATGACAAGGGAGCTAGAGAGCAGGAGGTCTTGAGAGGAACGAAGAGAACGATTAGGTTGGTATTTTGAGACTAGGCTGGTGAAGTTGCTGGGGGCTAAATTATGGATGGCTTTGTAAGTTGTTGTGAGTATTTTGAATTCAATTTGTTGGGTGAGCGGGAGCTAGTGGAGGGATTGACAGAGAGGAGTAGCAGACACAGAGCGATTGGTAAGGTGGATGAGTCCAGTAGCAGCATTCACGATGGATTGAAAGGGGGAGGATAGCCTATGTAGAGGTAAGGGAGTTGCAGTAGCCAAGGTAAGAGATTACCAGGGAGTGAATTAAGAGCTTTGTTGTGTCATTGGTTAGAAAGGGGCATATTTTTGAGATGTTGCGGACAGTGATTGGACCTGGGGCTTAAAGGAGAATCAGAGTCCAGGACTACGCCTAGGACCTTGGCATGCAGTGGTGTGCTAATAGTTGCCATCAATTATGACAGGTGGTGGAGGGAAAATTATAAGTTCGGTTTTGGATAGATTGAGTTTGAGGAAGTGGTGTGACATCCAGACTGATATATCTGTTAGTAAATTAGTGATACGTGAGGAGACTGAGGGAGTGAGCTGAGGGGTAGAGAGATGCTTTGAAGCACCACTAAAGCAACATGAGGTATAATATTTAAAGCGAAGGGGGGCTTTGACTGGCATTCAGAGAACTTTAAGGCTGGGTTCACATGGAGCGGATCCGCTGGACGGACTCCGCTTGCGCAGCAGGGATCATTCCATTGATCCCCACTGAGCAGGCGGAACACAGGTCCGTCTCTGCTCACTGTGCTGAGATGGACCTGTCAAATCCTTGTTGTCCTCTATGGGGAGATCAGATGAAAACGGACAGCCTGTCTGTTGTCATCCATTCCCATTTATTCCGATTCGCTGGACGGATGGTGAACATATCGCCAACTATCTGTTTTGAGCGGATCTTGTCGCATCATATGGCAGGCGGGTGTCAGCGGACACATCTCTGCTGACATCCACCTGCCCATAGAAGTCAATGAGTGGCCCACTTGGATCCGCCTGAAAAGCAGACAGGCGAATCTGAGTAGGCTGATCGTGTGAAAGGGGCCTAACAAACCGTGTTGAATGCCATATTTTGAAGCAAGTGTATATAAGCCCTTAAAGAGGAAGTAAACCCTGATGGGTTTTACTTCCTCTTTGTTACCCTGCAATGTAAAAGCATAATAGGCTAGTATGCATCGCATACTAGTCTATTATGTGTCACTTACCTGCATTGGAAGCCCGCGCTGTCTCCGCTCCAGGCCGCATCCATCTTCCATCCCTCTTCCCTCCGGTGCCGCGGACTCCAGCTCTGTGCATGCGCGGGAGCCGCCAATTGTGGCACAATCTCAGTGAAGGAACGGCACAGAGGACCTTTCTTCACGGCGCATATGCCGATGACGTTTTCACATGCAAGTAAACTGTATATCTCCTAAACCATGCAGGTTTAGGAGATATGCAGGGAACCTACAGGTAAGCCTTATTATAGGCTTAACTGTAGGATAAAGTGGTTGTAAAGAGTTTACAAACACTTTAAAGTAGAATTACAGTATAGGCAATTTCTCTAGTCGTCTTCCAGGACAGCCTCTGAGACCTGGGGCTCCTCCCTCCAAACAGGAAACACGTAAATAAAAGGCAGTCCTCCAGGCCCATACCTCAGTATTTGTGTTTCCTCCGGAAGGATAGGTTGCACGTCAGAACCTAGGGAGCCCAAGGTCTCAGAGGCTGACCAGAGAAGTTCCTGTGGAGTAAGGTATCTTTTTTTGCTCCTCACGATCCCTCCCTGGAGAAGTGAGTGGGGCTGTGATTCAGTCGCCTTCAGCCTTGGGGAAAGTGACGACTGCTGTGGACGGATTCCAGCTGTCTTTCTTCCATAGGGGATGTGGTGGCCGGCTCAGCGCACCTCGTGGTGGGGATGCGTCCGGTGCATCATTTCCGGCGGAAGGGGCGGAGCCTATGCGTTCCAAGCTGATGGCCAGAAGTTGCATTGGCAACAAACGCCGGCCGGGTGACATCATCAGTGGGCGCCAATGAGGTGCATGGGCCTAACCTCATTTAAACGGTGCAGACGGTGGGAGTGGGCTGCTGGTGAAGTCAGTGTAACACAGCGAGGCTGCAGTATACACAAGGACGGGCAGCATGGAGAGTCCAGTGTCCACACAGACAGGTTAAACGGCTGCTGCAAGCACCAACTCCTCTCAGGTAAGCAGGGGACCAGGTCCTTTATGCTGTAACTGTGGGAGGCTTTCTTTGTTTCTGAGCTATGGGCTAGAGGGCTAGTCTCAGCGGTCATTAGCACTTTTTTCTGAGTATGATCGTCCTGCACAGTGGTGTTGGGGTACTGGATCTGCCCTTATGTGTTATACCTTGTCTCCTTACTTTACATAGGGTAATGCTCAGGATAGGATGGAAGTGGCAGGTGAGAAAATGTGCTGTTTGTGTGGCTAGGCTAAGTTCTACATGGGAAAAGCTTTTATGCTTTTATGTGTAGATAGTCTAGTAAAAAATCTGTATTAGCATGCCACAAAATTTTGTGTTGGGTTAAAGATGAGTTATCATCAACCTTTAAATCTTTTAGAGGTTTGATTGAAAAGATGCAGGTCCCAGTGATCCCGGTCAGGTCTATTCCCACCAGGAGAGGTGAGGGAGATAGTCCTGAGGAGGATCCAAGATCCCAGGGCTCTTCAGGAGCTGATTCAGGCTCAGAAGAGGTAGGGGACGTAGAATCCTCAAGGGGCTCAAGATATAAATTATCGCTTGAGGACGTAGATGACCTGCTAAAAGCTATCTACGACACTCTTGATATAGAGGAAGAAAAGGTACAGCTGTCCAAACATGACCTAGTGTATGAGGGGTCACAGACAAAGAAAGCAAGAGTGTTTCCGGTACACAAATCTCTGGTAGATATGATTAATCTAGAAAGGCAAGATCCAGAGCGGAAGCCATTTTTTTCAGGGGGTCTGAAAAGAAGATTCCCTTTTGATGAGGATACGTCCAAACCTTGGAACAAATTGCCTAAGTTGGACGCACCCCTCTTGAAAGTTTCCAAAAAATCGGACCTTGCTTTTGATGACATAGGAACTTTAAAGGACCCAATGGATAAGAGGAGATGTCTTACTACGCAGAGCGTGGGATTCTACCTCTTTAAGTCTAATACCTGCCTTAGCGGCTACATGTGTGGCCAGGAATGTAGATCGTTGGCTTACACAGCTTCAGACGCACCTATCGTCCGGGACCTCTAGGCAGCAGATTCTAAAAATGTTTCCGCTGCTGTTCAAACCAGTAGGTTATTTAGCCGATGCCTCGGCAGCATCAGTAAAACTGGCTGCCAGATCAGCTGCCTTGGTAAACTCAGCCAGACGGGCACTCTGGCTAAAAACCTGGACAGGGGATTCAGCATCCAAGATGCGCCTTTGCAGCATTCCCTTTTTGGGAGATCATCTTTTTGGTGCAAGGCTGGAAGAAGTGCTTGAATGCACTGCTGACAAGAAAAAGGCCTTTCTGGAATCTAAAAAGAAAACAACTAACCGGAGGTTCTTTCGTGGTCAAAGACAACAAGCACCACAGAGTCATGAAAACACTCCGAAAAAATACTGGACAGGGCAAAAGGGCAGGGGTAGAGGAGGAACACTCTTCAATCCTCCTCAAAAGCCCACAAAGAGTCAATGACTCCTGTCTCCCAGTGGGAGGAAGGCTGGGGGGCTTCTTTCCACAATGGGCTGCAACCTCCTCCAACGTGTACATTCTGGATCTCATCCACAATGGTTACAGGTTGGAGTTCGAGTCCGTTCCCCCCACAAAATTATTAGTAACAAGCCTTTCTAAGAATCAGGAGAAAGCAGAGGCCTTGAGTCTCCTAGTAGGAGATCTCTTGGACCAGAATGTGCTGGCCCAAGTTCCCAGGGAAGAGCAGGGTCAGGGGTTTTACTCACATATTTTTGTAGTAAAAAGGCCCTCAGGCAAATTCCGCTTAATATTGAACCTTCGTCCTTTGAATCAATCCTTAAAATACAAACACTTCAGGATGGAGTCAATCTTTTTGGTGAGGAATATAGTGTCCCAGAAGTGTTTCATGGCCACGCTGGATCTCCAAGATGCATATCTCCATGTGCCAATTCATCCAGCATGCCAGAAATATCTCAGGTTTGAGGTCAGAATGGGAGCAGGAGTGTGCCACTTTCAGTGTCGGGCCCTTCCCTTTGGTCTGGCTTCGGCTCCGAGAATTTATTACGAAGGTTCTGGCGGAGCCCTTGGCGCCATTACGAATGAGAGCAATAACGATCATTCCATATCTGGACGATCTCTTATTGATCGCAAAGTCTTTTCACCAGTTAACAACAGAGCTGAAGGAGGTCCAGCACTTTCTCAAAGCTCTGGGGTGGTTAATCCACCAGGACAAATCCTGCCTAGTCCCTTCCCAGAGGGTCTTATACCTAGGGTATGAAATAGCCCCAGTGGAACAGAAGATCTTTCTACCAAGAGAAAAGATTTTGAAGATGGATCGATTGACAGCAAAACTTCAAAACAATCAGTCGGTTTCATCGAGAAAGATTTCGCAGGGAGTGGGCCTGATGATATTTTGTTTTCCCGCAGTGCCTTTGGAAAGATTCCACCAACGCCCATTGCAGTCCTTTCTCATAAAGAGTTGGAATGGAAGCAAGGATACCTTGGTCACCCAGGTGTTCCTCCCTTCGAGGATCAAAAGATCCCTTTGGTATTGGCGATCACAACACAACATGAGCAAGGGGCTGGAGTGGAATATTACTCAAACAAAAGTTCTAACCACAGATGCCAGTCATTTCAGCTGGGGAGCGCATCTGAGAGACAGATTGGCCCAGGGGACTTGGTCCCCGACAGAAT
Organism: Glandirana rugosa; assembly: GCA_018402905.1. Lineage (NCBI taxonomy): Eukaryota > Metazoa > Chordata > Amphibia > Anura > Ranidae > Glandirana > Glandirana rugosa. The sequence continues at coordinate 1,747,022 of BLSH010246063.1, read as the reverse complement.
CCAGATGGTACTCCAATCAAAGAGAGCTGTTAGCAGTCCAGAGAGCAGTGAGCACTTTTCAGATAAAGCTAGAGAAGGCTCACTTGCAGATTTGCTCGGACAATATAACCACGGTAGCTTATATAAACAAGCAGGGGGCAGACAAAAGACTCTTAGTAAGTACCTTAAAGGTACAGGCTTCGGCCCTCAGTGTGTTCTTGCAGACCCCTCTACAACAAAATCTTTTTGTTTCAAATTTTTATAGGGCCTTATCCAGAGCAAAACCACAGGTAGTTAAATCCTGTCCAGTCTGGGACGCTCTTTAGTTCTTAAAGCTTTAATGCTAAGTCCTTTTGAGCCCCTGGAGAATTCCTCCATTAAATGGTTAACGTTAAAGACCATTTTTTTGGTAGCAATCGCGTCCGCAAGAAGGGGCAGTGAATTGCAGGCCCTCTCCATTAGAGAGCCATTTTTGTCTTTCTTTGAAGATAGGGTAGTGCTAAAGACAGATCCTGCATTTCTCCCTAAAGTGGTTTCATCTTTCCATAGATCGCAGGACATTATTTTACCCACCTTCTATCCCTCTCCTGCTAATAAGGAAGAGGAATTGTTCAGAAGCTTAGTCCTTGGTGATACTGAGGTATGGGCCTGGAGGACTGCCTTTTATTTAAAATGGGTACCTGTTTCCTGTCCGGAGGGAGAAGCCCAAGGTCTCAGAGGCTGTCCTGGAAAACTTCCTAGAAAATTAGTTACCGGTAAGTCTAAGTCAGGTTTTTTTTTTCATTTTGGATAGAGCAAGGGAGGGTTATAACCCCTGTCAGATTTTTTTTTTTCGCCAGCTGTGTCCCAATGCAGAGATTTCTCTTCACTTTCTGTCCCATAGCCAAACAGGAAGTCAGAGGAAATTGCTGCAAATTAAGGAAATTCCTTGGGGACCCCCAGGTCACCAGAACTAGTGTCCCCATTGGAAGATCTCCCCTCTATTACTGTTCTGGGGACAGCCCAAAAATTGGAATTTTCTTTTACTTTCACTTTCAATGATAATAGTAAACAGGACAAATAGAGAGGGTGAATCTCACAGGGTCACAGACAGCAATAAAAACAGACAGTTGTTCTAATCCATCTCCACTCTATCCAAAACAAAAAAAAAACATTTTGCCTTTAGTTATACTTTAAAGTGATTGTAATTTTTTTTTTTAAATAAACATCTCTATACTTACCTGCTCTGTGCAATGGAATTGCACAGAGTGGCCACGAACCTCCTCTTTTCAGGTCTCCTGCCGGCACTCCTGGCTCCTTCCTTCTGTCCAGTGCCCACGTGGAAAGCCTCTTCACATGGGGGCACTGGTGCGTGCTCGTACCCGAGCCCCACTGCTGCATCCATTGACCCAGACAGTGGGACTTGGCCCCACCCACCGCTCCTTCGTCACTGGCTTTGATTGACAGAACTGGAAGCCAATGACTCCCGGTGCCCCAGCAAAGCCAGCAAGGTCCAGAAGTGAGGGCAGAGAAGAGCTGCAGACATGCACAGGGCTGAATTGAATGAGGGCTCAGGTGATTTAAGGGGGGGGGGGAGATGCTGACACCTAAACAATTTTTACCTTAATGCAAGGAATACATTAAAGTAAAAAATGTATAGGCCGTAGAAACACTTTAATGGCATTTCTTTTAGTGTGATTACAAGCACAATCTTGTCAGCCGCTGGTTTGGAAACCTTGGAATAAAGTCATATCTGGACTAGTGTTGAGCGAACCCGGACTGTAACGTTTGGGTCCGTACCAAACTTTGGGGTGTCCGGGACCCAGACCCGAACACGGACGTTTCAAAAAACGTTCGGGTTCGGGTTCCGGGTTCTGGTAGTTCATCACGCATGTTGAATAGCTGCAGGGCAGCCAATCAACAAGCGTTTCACTGGTTTGCCCTTAGAAGCCATCACAGCCATGCCTACTAATGGCATGGCTGTGATTTTCCAGTGCATCATGTGACCCAGCCTCTATATAAGCTGGAGTCACTTGATGCTGCAGTCACATGCTCTCTGAGACTCTGAATAGTGTAGGGAGAGGAAGCTGCCAGCATTTTTGTGAGGGACAGATTGCAGACATTTTAACATCTGATCCTGCATCCTGAGATTACTACTACTGTTGCTCTGAGGGACAGATTTCAGAAATTTGAGAATCGAGATTTCACATACTGCTGCTTTGAGTGACAGATTGCAGATCAAACACTGCCTAACACAACGATCGATTCGATCGTACACAATGATCAGATTGTGGGAGTAATTTGAGATTTCACATACTGCTGCTTTGAGTGACAGATTGCAGATCAAACCCTGCCTAACACAACGATCGATTCGATCGTACACAACGATCAGATTGTGGGAGTAATTTGAGATTTCACATACTGCTGCTTTGAGTGACAGATTGCAGATCAAACCCTGCATTACACAACGATCTGACTGCACTAGCTAGAGGCTACTGCTTAGAGGGACAGATTATTGTTCAAAAATCATTGCCTACTCTTATAGGGCCAGGTTCCAGCTGTTGTTTAGAGGGACAGATTATTGTTCAAAAATCATCTCCTAGTTCTAAAGGGAGAGCTTCCAGCTGTTGCTGTAAGTGACACATTATTGTTCAAAAATCATCTCCTAGTTCTAAAGAGAGAGGTTCTAGCTGTTGCTGTTAGTGACACATTATTGTTCAAAAATCATCTCCTAGTTCTAAAGGGAGAGCTTCCAGCTGTTGGTGTGAGCGGTGCATTTCTTGCAAAATAAAAAGTCCGGCTACGTTGGTGTTTTCAATAAAAAAAAAAGGTATTAATTGGTATCAATAAATACTTACATAGGGCTACATAGTACATTTGCGGGCACAATGAGGAGAGCAAATAAGGGACGTGGTCATGGTGCTGCTGGTGATGCTGGTGCTGCTGGTGTTGGTGGTGTTGGTGAACCTCCTGTTGGAAGGAGAGCACGTGGTCGAGGTGTGCCAGCTACACGCACAAGGGAAACACCTTCCTCAGGTTGCCAACAAAACCTTCACCGGTATATGGTAGGCCAGAATGCCCCTCAACGATTGGTGAGGCCAGAACAAGTACAGGCGATAGTAGATTGGGTGGCTGACAATGCCTCCAGTTCCTTCACATTGTCTCCCTCCCAGTCCCTTGATGAAAGCTCAGAGTTGGCATCTGAACACCATGGCCATCTGTCCTTCACCTCAGCCCCTTGTAAATTAGCCAAGCAGTCTGAGCCCCAAGTCCTGCAAGAGACTCTTATGCTTTTTGATGACTCTCCTGGTGTGGTTTCTGTGGGCCATCCATATAGCGCTGCCCCGGAAGTGGAAGACATTGAGTGCACCGATGCCCAACCACTTCTGTTGCAGGATGAGGACATGGAAACACCAGCGCAGCACATCTCTAGTAGGACGTTGTCTTCACCAACCCGTAGCCACGTGAGTTACAGAAGGTGAAGGCCCCGTCGCGATATACCTACCGGGTGTCTTTGGTGTGGTCCTCTCAGTAGTTTTTCGTATTCTCAGAGAACGTCCTGAACCCCGAGTCTGACGAACCGATTAAATGTTCCCCGACTCCACTTCCTGTCTACCGGTACCACAAGTCTACGGTTGAGACTCGAAAGTAGTTCCCTGACCCTCCCTCTGTTACACTTCCTTGACCTCCGTAACAGTCGGTGGGTTAGATGATAGCGGACATGAACAAGACCGGAGTGGTTAGCAACTCCCCGTAAGACCGGATGGTATATGGCCACTTCCAAAACAACCGTTGGACTCCTTCCA
>BLSH010246063.1:1732454-1742624 GCA_018402905.1 Glandirana rugosa | reverse complement strand
GTGCACTGCACAACGCCATCTGTGGCAAGGTCCACATAACCACTGATACATGGATCAGTAAGCACGGGCAGGGACGCTATATCTCACTAACTGCACACTGGGCAAATGTAGTGGCGGGTGGGCCTGAGCCGGCTAGCCATTTGGCGCATGTCCTTCCACCACCAAGGATTGCAGGGCATTTCTCTTTGCCTCCTGTTGCCTCCTCCTCCTACTGCGCTTCCTCCTCCTCGACCACCCACTCATCCGCTCAGCGTAACACCTTCAACACCAACATCAGCACATCCAGGGGGAAACGACAGCAGGCTGTTTTAAAACTGATATGTTTGGGGGATAAACCCCACACTGCGCAGGAGCTGTGGACAGGCATTGAACAACAGACCAATGAGTGGCTGTTGCCACTGAGTCTCAAGCCCGGCCTGGTGGTGTGCGACAATGGGCGAAATCTCGTAGCGGCTCTGGGCCGAGCCGGTTTGAAGCACATATCTTGTCTGGCGCATGTGCTGAATTTGGTGGTACAGAATTTTCTAAAAAACTACCCGGATATGTCAGAGCTGCTGCATAGAGTGTGGGCCATCTGCGCGCACTTTCAGCGTTCTCACCCTTCTGCTGCTCGCCTGTCTGCGCTGCAGCGGAACTTCGGCCTTCCCGCTCACCGCCTCATATGCGACGTGCCCACAAGGTGGAACTCCACCTTGCACATGCTGGAGAGACTGTGCGAGCAGCAGCAGGCAATAGTGGAGTTTCATCTGCAGCACGCACGGGTCAGTCACTCTGCAGAACAGCAACACTTCACCACCAATGAGTGGGCCTCCATGCGAGACCTGTGTAGTGTATTGCGGTGTTTTGAGTACTCCACCAACATGCCGATGACGCTGTTCTCAGCGTTACTATCCCACTTCTATGTCTCCTTGAAAAAACACTTCGGGCCATGATGGAAGAGGATGTGGCACAGGAGGATGAGGAGGAGGAAGAGGGGTCATATCCACGGTTATCAGGCCAGTCATTCGCAAGTGGCTCGGAGGGTGGGTTCCTGCACCAGCAAATATTCAAGCCAGGGCACAGTTCTGGAGGACGAGGAGGACGAGGAAGATGAGGAGGAGGAGGAATCGCAGCAGGGTGGCACCCAACGCAGCTTGTGGGCATCACTGGAGCGTGGCTGGGGGAATACAGAGGACACAGATGATATACCTCCCACAGAGGACAGCTTGTCTTTGCCTGTGGGCAGCCTGGCACACATGGCCGACTACATGCTGCAGTGCCTGCGCAATGACAGCCGAGTTGCCCACATTGTAACTTCCTCTGATTACTGGGTGGCCATCCTGCTGGATCCCCGTTACAAGGACAACGTGCCGTCTTTAATCCCCTCACTGGAGTGTGAGAGGAAGATGCGCGACTACAAGCGCACACCGGTAGAGGCGCTGCTGGGGGCATTCCCAAATGACACCGGGGGCTCAGTGGAAGCACAAGGCGTAGGCGGAGGAGGAAGAGGCCACCAACGCAGCTGTACCACTGCCAGTGGGCAGGGTTAGCATGGCCGAAATGTGGCAAAGCTTTGTCAGCAGCCCGCCGCAACAAACAGCACCACCAGCCGATAGACAACATCTTAGCAGGAAGGCAGCATTTCAGCAACATGGTGCAAGAGTATGTGTGCACACGCCTACACGTACTGACTGATGGGTCTGCCCCATTCAACTTCTGGGTCTCCAAATTGGCCACATGGCCTGAGCTTGCCCTTTATGCCTTGGAGGTGCTGGCCTGCCCTGCAGCCCGTGTATTGTCTGAATGTGTGTTTAGCACGGCAGGGGGCGTTATCACAGACAAGCGCAGCCGCCTGTCCACAGCCAACGTGGACAAGCTAACTATTATTAAAATGAACCAGGCATGGATCCCACAAGACTTGTCTGTACCTTGTGCAGAATAAACATTTAGACCGGACTCACACAGCCATTCGTATACTTGTTTTTTTGAATAGGCCTCAATATTTTGGGGGCTACCCCAATTATAAACAAACAAAAAAAAAACCAGTGTTGGCTACCTCCTCCTCCTCCTCCTCGACCACCGCCACTTCTACCTACACTGCCACGGTCACGGCCTAGTCAACCTCTAGGCTCCTACTCCACATCCACCCCCCCTTCCCATTTTTTTTTTTATTTGATTGTAATTTATTTTCCCTATCCCCATTTTTTTGTAGGGCACTTGCCCTACTCTTACCCCCATTTTACTTCCTTTTGCAGCCCTCTAGCACTTGCCAGGACTTTGTTACAGCCATTTTTGTGTCTAAAAGTTCGGGTCCCCATTGACTTCAATGGGGTTCGGGGTCCGGGATAGCGTTCGGGCAACGTTCGGTGCCGAACCCGGACTTTTTCCCAAAGTTTGTTCGGACCCGCAGAACCCGAACGTCCAGGTGTTCGCTCAACTCTAATCTGGACCATTTAGTGGTGGTGTGGTTCTTCAATTTACTGCCCAAGACAGGCCTCCCTTCAGGCAAAGGTTATCACTTTACAGAGTAAAAACAAATGTGCGGACAGGGCTACAAAACACTAGGAGCGGTTCGCAGAGATCAGTAAGCAGTAATCCAGAGTGACCTTTCACTCTTATAAGCTTGCAGTGTAAGGCACACCATTCCATATTCAAACACCAAACAGGATCTGCTTTGTCTTGTATGAAAATTAGTTTTGCATTGCATGTGAAGTAATTGTTGAAATCGCCGTGTTTGTTTTTCTCAATGTTTGTTTCAGGCCAATGCCATTCTCCTAAAGTGTACCCTCTTTCTGTGTACTATATCTGTACATTGTGTCTGTGAAATATTGCACAGATTGGTTCTGTATAAATAAAAACATACGTTAGCAAGGCACACTATAACCTTGCCCTTTACAGAACATCGGGTAAGTAAGTGGATACACTTAGGAGGACACCTGCTGGTCATAGATAGTAATTCAGTCTCCAGATGTGTTCACTAGGACACACACAGTTTACAGTATGATATACAGCAGGGGTAGGCAACCTTAACCACTTCAGCCCCGGAAGGATTTCCCACTTTAGGACCAGAGCACTCTTTGCGATTCGGCACTGCGTCGCTTTAACTGACAATTGCGCGATCGTGCGACGTTGTACCCAAACTAAATTGACGTCCTTTTTTCCCTACAAATTGAGCTTTTTTTTTGGTGGTATTTGATCACCTCTGCGTCATTTCTGATCACCGCTATAAACAAAAAAAGAGCGACAATTTTGCAAAAAAAACAATATTTTTTACTTTTTGCTATAATAAATGTCCAAAAACAAAATATAAAAAAACAAATGTATTCATCAGTTTTGGCCGATATATATACTTCTACATATTTGTGGTAAAAAAAAATTGCAATCTGTGTTTATTGATTGGTTTGCGCAAAAGTTGCCGCATTTACAAACCATGAGAATTCATTTATGGCGTTCTTACAATTTTTTTTTTTTACTAGTAATGGCGGCGATCTACAATTTTTTTTTTTTTTTTTGAACAATAGATTTTTATTGGCAAGTTTCAAAGGGTACATACATAAATGCAATTTGCATGCAATTTTTAACGTAAGGTGAGATTGATGGTATACATAGTTGAATATGACATTACGTTGCTCAGGTGTAGGCATCGGCTAACATTGTCGTAGCACCAAGGTTTAATGTTTTGCTGGATCTCCTCAGTGCCCTCTCGCACCCCTCATGGGTTCAAGCTGTGCTCGGGGGTCCTGAGGGATCTTACTCATCTTATGCATCATTTTTTAAGTAATAACAAGGTGGGGGAGGGGAAGGAGTGGGGGTAGTGGGTACGCAATACGGGGGAATGTAGATAGATTTTGTTCAGAGAGTTAGAATCAAAGAGTGTAGCATTTTGGTGGTTATGGCAGGGGCATGGTGACAGTGTTCACCCAAGTGGACTATCTATCATCAAAGGCTTTACATGTTAGCAAATTGACTGCTAGGTTCCTTTCATAGGAATGGTTTAAGCGTACAATATTTATGGTTTCTGATATGTTGGGGGAGCCTTGGGACTTCCACTTTCTGAGAATTGTGTTACGGGCTGCTAGAAGAACGTGCATTGTTATTTATAAGGTTCAGTACTGCTAGTGCAGGGTTAGGGGTGGTTAGGATGCCTGTGGTAGAGGATATTAGCTTGAAAATGTGTCTCCAGAAGCTTGTGAGGCATGGGCACTCCCACAGTATATATATATATAAGATTGCCCGCTTTTCCACAACCTCGTCTGCACAGGGAGGAGTTATTTGGAAGGAATTTTGTTAGCCTGTATGGTGTGTAGTGCCATCTATGTATGAGTTTGAGCATCATTTCCCAATGATTAGTGCATTTGGAGTGTTTGTATGTGGATTGTATGGCTACGCTCCACTGTTGTGCAAAGCATGAGCTAGAAATGTTAGGAAGGCTGCTTTTTCGTTAATTATATTATAAAATAGGGATATGCCTTTCTGGCTAGTGGTGCTGGAGAGCAGGAATTTCCAAGTTCCAGGGGGGATCTTAATTGTTGGTAAAGGATGTGAAGCTGAGAATGTAAGGATGGGTGCACATAGAAATTGAGTGCTGTCTGGTAGGTGATATTCCTTTTTGAGGGTTTCCCATTTTTTAGTTTTAGAATTCTCAAATAGATCTTGTATGTGAGTTATACCACACAGTTGGATAGGTTCCGTGTACATAAAGGGCATTAGCATATCTAATACCTGGATTGGTATATTGGGGGCTGTTGCTTGTGTAGTTTGGTTGGTCTGTTTTTGTAGGTTTCGCCATGCATTTAGTGATACTGCTATTGTAGGCGGGAGAGAGGTATTGTTCCAGGTCTTCAAGTTATCTAGGATTAGAAGGAGGGTGAGGTTTTTAGTGGGGGAGGCTTCTGTTTCGATTTCTGCCCAAAGCGGGGGGTCTTTCCCTCTGGTCCAGTGTTTTAACTGGTCCAGTATGGCTGCTTGTTGGTAGTCTATGATGCTGATCATTCCCATTCTCCCTATGGATTTGTGTTTTGTGAGATTGGTTTGTGTGCATCTGGGTCTTTTACTATTCCAGACATAGTTATTAAGAAGTGTTGTTATGGGTTTCAGGTATTTAAGTGGGATGTGTATGGGAAGTACTATGAAGTGGTAAAGTAGTTGTGGAAGAATCAGCATTTTAAAGGCTGCTAACCTACCTACCCAGGATATGCCTTTTTGGGCTAGGTTTTGGATTTGGATTTTGAGTTTTTGCGTCAAGGGAGTGTAGTTGGCGTGTGCTAGGGATGTTACTGAGGCTGTTAAGGTAATTCCCAGATAGGGTATTCCCTGGGAGCTCTACGTATAAGGAAGTTGGTGTTTGAGAGAGGTTTGTGTTTCCGATGTAACTCCTAGGTCGAGTATCAGGGACTTGGAGAAGTTGACCTTGTAATATGAGATGGCGCTGAATGTCTCTAAGATCTGGTGTGCTCTTGGTAGAGAGACAATTGGTTTGGTCAGAAGGAGAATATCGTCTGCAAATAGATTTATGCTATGTGATTTGGTGCCAATTTGGAACCCTAGGATGTGAGGGTCTGATCGAATGGCTTCTGCCAGTAGCTCAATCATGAGGTTGAAGATGTATGGGGAAAGTGGGCATCCTTGGCGTGTGCCATTTGTTATAGTGAATATTCTGGAAAGGAACCCTGAGGTGTATACCTGCGCGGATGGGTTGCTTTAACTGACAATTGCGCGGTCGTGCGACGTTGTATCCAAACAAAATTTGTGTCCTTTTTTTCCCACAAATAGAGCTTTATTTTGGTGGTATTTGATCCCCTCTGCGTCATTTCTGATCGCCGCTATAAACAAAAGAAGAGCGACCATTTCGCAAAAAAACCCAAATTTCTTACTTATTGCTAAAATTCAAATCCAAAAAAAATATAAAAAAACATTTTTCTTCACCGGTTTTGGCAGATTTATATTCTTCCTCATATTTGTGATAAAAAAAATCGCAATCGGCGTTTATTGATTGGTTTGCGCAAAAATGGCCTCGTTTACGGATGGTGAGAAATAATTTCGTGGGTTTTTATTTATTTTTTTATTTTTTACTAGTAATGGCGGCGATCTGCGATTTTTAGCGGTACTGCGATATTGCAGCGGACATGTCGGACATTTTTTACACTTTTTTGGGACCAATGACATTTATTCAGCGATCAGATATTTAAATGTCCACTGATTACTGTATAAATATCATTGGCAGTGAAGGGGTTAACCTGCAGGGGGAGATCTAGGGGTTAACTGTGTTCCCTGGGTGTGTTCTTACTGTGGGGGGTTGGGCTACCACGGGCATGAGAGATCTAACTGATCCCAGTGACAGGGATCAGTAGATCTCCCATGCCCGCACTGTCAGAATGGGGAACTGCCGTGTTTACATCGGCGGTTCCCCGTTCTTTGCCTGTGACCGCTCATCGCGGCTCGCCGGCGGACATTGGGCCCGCCTGAGCCGCGGGCACACTCCTCAGGAGTTCGGCGGGCGCGCACGCGTGCCGCCGGCGGCCATTCGCAGATCGCAGCCTTTTTACGCCAATTTGCGGCCAGCGTCCACACTGCCGCCGTAAATATGCAGTAGGCAGTGTGGAACTAGTTAATATGACCCCGGAAGCCGAATGCCGCCAATACTTGTGACATGTAGTTCCACTCGACTCTGTCGAACGCCTTCTCTGCGTCTATAGAAAGAAGCAGAGAAGGCGATCGCATCTTTTCAGCAAAATGGATAACATTGAGAATACGTCTAGTAGCATCAGAGGGTTGCCTCCCTCAGACAAACCCCATCTGGTCCTTCCTCACAAGAGCCGGAATTACATTAGAGATTCTCAGCACCAATAGTTTGACATATATCTTTACGTCTGAATTGAGAAGCGATATGGGCCTGAAGTTTGCGGGAGTGGTAGGATCTTTACCTGGTTTAGGGATGGTTACCACATATGCCCTTAGCATTTCTGAAGGGAAGGATGAGCTGTGGACTGCTGAGTCATATGCTGAGGTGAGATATGGGGCTAATGTCTGTTGAAAGGTCTTGTAGTATTCATTTTGTAGGCCATCGGGGCCTGGTGATTTGCCAGTCGGTAGGGATTTTATGACTTTAGATACTTCCTGAGGAGTGATGGGCGAGTTTAGGTCAGAGAGTTGTGTTTCTGTCAGCTTGGGTATTTTAATTTTATTCAGGAAGGCTGTTATTTGGTTGGGCTGTATGTCGGTCATTTTTGAGATTGTATAGTGATTCGTAGTATTCTGCGAATTGGTCCGCGATGTCATGAGGGTTGCTTATTTTGTGCAATGGAAACAGATATTGCAGCGTGGTCCGACCACATGATATCGTATATGTCAGAAGAGGCTGTTTTCTGGAGTAACCACTTGTCCACCAGGATCATGTCTATTCTGGAGTAGGTAAGATGTCTGGGGGAGAAGTAGGTATAGTCCCTTTCATTGGCGTGTTGGCACCTCCAGACATCGTACAATCCCTCATTATGTATGAGTTTGTTTAGGGAGGGTCTATTCCTGATGACCTGTGATGATGAGTCTATTTGTGGGTCACTGGTAATATTGTAATTCCCACACAGCAGCAGGTTGCCGTATTTGATGGGGGTTAAACACTTAAGGAGTCTGTTTAGGAACCTTAATTGGTGTCTATTTGGCGCATATAGGGCCACCAGAGTGTAGGGGTGGGAGTTAATATCGCAGGTGATAATGATATACCGGCCCTCGGTGTCCAGGATGGAGTTTTTTAGATTGAAAGCTACGGTGTCCCGAATCGCCAGAAGGACCCCTTTAGCTTTTTTCTCATGGGAGGATAATAGGAAGATATGGGGGAATTATCTGTGTGAGCAGCTGGGGGTACTAGAAGCACAGAGGTGAGTCCCTTGGATACAGAGGATATCCACTTTGTGCTTCAAGGCCTCCTTCCACATTGAGTGTCTCTTTGCTGGGTGGTTCAGTCCTTTGACATTAAAGGACAAGCATTTTATAACCATGGTTGTCTGTTGAATAGTGGGTATGTAGGGTGGTAAACACTCACTGTGAAGGCTGGCATAGTCCCATCAGGTGTCCATATGTGGGGAACAAATGTGGTGGGTTTAGTTGGAGGCTTCTGCAGATGTTTTTGTCAAACCTGTTTGCAGATGGTGTTCCAGAAGTGTTGAACGGTCCAATTTGCCTTACGTGCCGTGGTTGCAGAGAAGGGAAGGAAGGGAAAAACAGTAAATGCTAGAACAAGATAACATATAAAAACAGGACCCCTGGGAGGATCCAAGAACATTGTGGTATGTTCGCTTTGCCTGGGGGGGAAGGGATCATAACCGTTATGACCATTCCGGAGAGATTATGCGTCTTTTCTAGGCTTGGACTTTTTGTTTGATCGTTTGCGGGACACTACTTGCCATTCTTGCTGCATGGGTGGGAGCTTGTTGGCTTGAGGGGGATCTGGTGGTGGATCTATTATGATTCCCCATTGGCAGAGTGCTGTGAGTCCTTCATCTAGGGAGGATAGCAGTTTAGTGGAGCCATTGTGGGTGACCAGTAGGGTTGCTGGATATTTCCACTTATGGGTGATATTGTGATTGCGTAAGGCTTTGGTGATGGTGGCTAGATTTCTCCTGCATTGTAAGGTGTGTCTTGATAGGTCAAGGAGAAGTTGTAAAGCCACACATGATGCTGGACGTTGGTCCGGGTTGCGGAAATTTTGTAGGAGAATTTCTTTAGCCCGATAGAAATGCATCCTGAGCAGGACATCCCTGGGTACCTCTTCTGCTAAGAACAATGGTTTAGGGAGTCTATGAATTCTGTCAATTGTTAGTTCCATTGCAGAAAGTGCTGGCGCTATGGCTGCGCATATTTCTTGGACAAATGGTAGTAATTGGGCTGTAGCTGATTCTGGGACTCCACGGATCTTTATATTGTTCCTTCTGGATCTATCTTCTAAATCAGCTAATTTGTTTTTTATCCAAAGGATTTCTTCTCCCTGAGCATTATGTGCGTCTACCATAATGTTGTACGAGGTGGAATAGTCACTCATTACTTTTTCCACATGGTCGACTCTGTGGCTTAATTCTTGTACCTCCATTTTACATTGTTTGACCGTGTGTATGATGTCGTTATGAAGTGAGGACCTAAGCGACATGAGCATGTCCTTTAGGATGGTGTCTGATACCGGCTGGCATGATGTGGGAAACCCTGCGATGGGGTCGTGCGGTGCGGGTTTAGTAGGCCTCATTGCGGCCTGTGCTCCACTCACCTCCCTGTCCTGTGTCCAGGAGGAGCCTCCGGGGGAGGTCGTTCTCTGTTTGGCCTTGGCCGGGCTCCTAGTAGTGGGTGTGGAGGCTGTTGACGAGGTGCTGCTGTCAGGGTGAGTGGGCTGCGATCCCCGATGAGGCTGGGTGGGAGGATGCGCCCTTCGCGTTCTCCCTCACGGCGGAGGGTCCATCTTGCTGTGGCCTGCTGAGAGTGGCGGGGAAGAAGCTGGTGAGCTTCCCCGGCTGGATTAGCAGCTCTTTCCTCCTCCTCGTCATTCCTTCGCTGTCTCTGGGCACTCGGCGGTGTTGTGACGGCTCCTGCGCAGGTTAGTGGCTCCCGTGACTGCGGAATCTCTCGTCGGTCTGGCGGAGCTTCGGGTCTAGACGTCCATGTCGGAGCTCAGACACCACGCCCCCCGTGATCTGCGATTTTTATTGGGACTGCGATTTTGCAGCGGACATGTCGGACATTTTTGACACTTTTTTGGGACCATTGACATTTACCGTATTTTTCGCCGTATAAGACGCACTTTTTCTTCCCCAAAACTGGGGGGGAAAAGTTGGTGCGTCTTATACGACGAATAGACAGTTTGCCTCCGCGGAGCGCATGCCGCTTTTTATGCCATTTACAGTTACCAGGGTTTTTTCACAGTTTTTACAGGCTGTACAGGCGACGTTTTAGCGTCAGGGTTATTTTTAGCGTCTAGTGCCCCCCGCACCACAGACTCGAGGCTGTACCTGCAGATCTGGGCTTCGAGGCGGTCTGGCTGCTCTCTAAGGCGTCAGTGCCCTCGGTGATTGGACGCGTCCTCGGCAGTGTTGTGGCGGCTCACGGGTCTCTGTCGCTTCCTTACTGCTCCTCCTCCTTTCTCGACGATTAGGTCGGCCCCTTCGAGTGGTCGAAGAAGGGGCGGTGAGAGTCGTCCGGTGTCGTTCTACC
>BLSH010246063.1:1704823-1732381 GCA_018402905.1 Glandirana rugosa | reverse complement strand
GGGTGTGATTATTAATGTTACTGGCTATTATTACTAGTGTGGGGGCAATGTTAAACTACTGGCTATTATTATTAGTGTGGGGGCAATGTTGCACTGGAACAGTGATGGTGATGACGAGTGGGGGGCAATGGTGGACATTACAGTGATGAGTGGGGGTAATGGTGGACATTACGTGATGAAAATATTTTACTACAGTATTTGGTTCAGAATTTTTTTTTTCTAGATTTTCCTCCTTTAAAATTGGGTGCGTCTTATATTCCGGAGCGTCTTATACGGCGAAAAATACGGTATACAGCGATCATAAATTTAAATAGCCACTGATTACTGTATAAATGTCACTGGCATTGAAGGGGTTAACCTGCAGGGGGCAATGATGGAGTTAACTGTGTTCCCTAGGCGTGTTCTTAACTGTGTGGGGGCTGGGATGCCAGGGACATAAGAGATCTAACTGATCCCAAATACAGGGATCAGTAGATCTGTCATGTCGCCTGACACAGCGGGGAACCGCAGCAGTTCCCCTCCTTTTTTCTCTAACAGACGATTGCGGGTCACCGGCAGAGATTGAGTCCGCCTGACCCGCAGCCTGCTCGCAAGCGGCGGGCACGAGAGTGCGCCGCTGGCAGCGCACGTTCGCCCCCTAGCTGCGTGTGCGTGAATCGCCGTTTATAGATGGCGATTCACGCTACGCTGCCACTCTGCAGCAGTAAACTGCAGTACGAACTCCTGTTTTTTATTTTGTCCTTTTGGGTAAACTTATAATAAGCCTTACCTGTAGGTACCATGAATATCTGTGGATATCTCCTAAATTTGCATACTACTTATGTCTGCATCCTTTGCATCTCAGGTTTTGAGGAACTACAAGTTCCAGTAAGTCTTAGAAGCATTAACCTTAAACTGTATCCAACAGCGACGGCCCATCCATACAGGGCACACGCGCGCCCCCCCCCCCATCCATGCATCCAGCCCCCTGATCTACATGCAGGGAGCCGGACCATGGATTTGAATGGGGAGGAGGGAGTTTTAAAGCACGTGATTAAAGCCAAAGGCTCTAATAGGCTTTAAAAAAGGGTGGGCTCGCCACCTGATTGGCTGAAAGGACAGGAGATCCTATTGGACGCCTAGGAGGAGGAGGGAGGAGATGCATGGCGGAAGCCGCCATGATGCAGGAGAGGAGAGGACACAGGAGTCGCTGCCCACCGCCAGTAGGAGATCGCAACCCGCCCGCCGCCCATAGCAGCCCGCAACCCGCCCGTAGGAGCCCACAACCTAGATGGAGTAAGTGCCGGGCTTGATGACCGACCTACCTAGAGCTGGTGGTTGTTTGCCGCCCCCGCATAAAAAAAAACACCAGCCGCCAGTGATCCAACAACAAGAACAAAAATGCATTTTTGCCATTATTTTGGCAAGGTGACTGCATGCACTCTCTCTATCAGGCTTTTTTATCACATTTTTCCATTTGGCTTTGTTTCATTTGTGTAACGCTACCCCTGCAGTAGCCACTGGATGGATGAGTCCTCTGTTCCTTGTCTTGACCTTTTTAAGAACCTCGGCCCCTCTGACACAGCAGGTCAAGTATACAAACGTACTTTATCACAGGAAATCACTGAAAGTAATACTTAGCACCCAATAGGCACCTTTCACACTGACAGGCAGATCGGTTTGCCAGTCAGTTTTTCAGGCGGACCCAATTGGACCATCCATAGCTCTCTGTGGAGCGGCAGATGTCAGCAAACATGTGATTGCGGACCCCCCCCCGGCATCCGATCCAGGCCGCCAAAAACAGACAGATGGGGATCCATTCCACATCTGCCTAGCAGATCGGATTGGATGATAGTTGGATGGAAATGGACAGGCGATCCTTTCCATCCAACCGCCCCATAGAGAAGAGCGGGCTGTGTCCATGTCCACTCTGCATAGCGGAGCAGACATGGACCTGTCATCCGCCTGTTCAGTGGGGATCAGCGCCAGCAGACAGATTCCCCTCTGAGCAGGCAGATCTGTGTAGTGCCCCCATAGAATAGGTGCGTTTTCTAGCAGGGTTTGCTAGGTAAGGAAAAATTTAGTCAGGCCTCAGTGTAAAGGCAGGCCTGAATATTTTGATCTGGGCTCGGAGGAGAGGCTCAGGGAGGATTGAGTGGACTGGACAGATGAGGTCACCAGACCCTCCCACTTCTTTCTAGAAACCTGGGGAAGGTTTCTAGTCAGAGAGCTGGGAGATAGGTGGAGCCATCTGGAGTATTCTGGGGAGCCCTGACCAATCCCCAAGCAGGATAGGCAGGGGGCAGGCCTCCTTAAATACTCTGAGTCAGCCCAATCTGGGGGGGAAAAGGTCGGGTGGAAGTCTGGAGATGTAGCAGAGGCGCTGTGGAGGCCCCTACCCCGGAGGTTGGCCCAGTTTGGGGAGGGTGACCTTGAGGCCTGGAGGTTTGGGTGCAGCCAGGAAGGTGGTGATTCCTGGAGTCGCACAGGGAACAGGAGAACAGCGGAGGTGCTACACAATGAGAGACTTTAAAGTGATCCACTGGTTTGGTGAGTGACGGTCCCTGGTAACTGCAAGAGAAAGTGCTAGAGCAGGCTGGGAGAGGAATAGTGGACAGTCTGTGGAAGCCTTGGGAGCCAGTTCAGGGAAAGGAGAGTCACTGAGGAAAAGCAGGTTGGTGGGACCTGGAAGAGGGATGGGCTGGGAGTTGTAGTCCATCAAAGGCCCTGCAAGCAGTCAAGTACTTTTTGCTATATATTCAGGGGCCCGTGATCCCTGGCCTGTAATGGGTGTTTTGGAGGTTCTGCTGAGAGTAGGCCTCATTGTGTGCTAGCCACGGTGAAGAGAAAGGAACAGAGAAGCTTGATAAATTTCCTTTAACCACTTGCCGACCGCCGATCGGCATCTGACGGCGACAAAGTGGTTCGTTATCGCAAAACGCCGTCATACGACGGCGGCTGCGATAACGCGCACTGTGAGCGCGCGCGCGCCGCCGGAGGCGCGCCCGCGCGCTCACTGTGTCCGGGGAGGGCCGGGGAGCGGGTGCGGTGGCTTCGATTGCCGCCGGCTACCCGCGATGGCCCCCCCGGAGCGAATGAGCGGAGGTCCGTGTATGTAAACACGGACCTCCGCTCTGTGTGAGGGGGAAGGGCTGTGATCACAGCCTTCATTTACGTGAAGGCTGTGATAACTTCCCTTCCCCAGATAGGCAGTCCCCAATACAGTTAGAACACGCCCAGGGAACATAGTTAACCCTTAGCGCGCCCCCTGCAGGTTAACCCCTTCACTGCCAATGGCATTTACACAGTAATCAGTGCATTTTTATAGCACTGATCGCTGTATAAATGCCAATGGTCCCAAAAAAATGTCAAAACGTTCCGACATGTCCGCCCCAATATCGCAGTACCGCTAAAAATCGCAGATCGCCGCCATTTTTAGTAAAAAATAAAAAAAAAATAAAAACCCCAGAAATGAATTCTCACCATCCGTAAACGCGACCACTTTTGCGCAAACCAATCAATAAACGCCGATTGCGATTTTTTTTATCGCAAATATGAGGAAGAATATAAATCGGCCAAAAACGGTGAAAAAAAATGTTTTTTTATATTTTTTTTTGGATTTTTATTCTAGCAAAAAGTAAGAAATTTTGGTTTTTTTGCAAAATTGTCGCTCTTCTTTTGTTTATAGCGGCGATCAGAAATGACGCAGAGGTGATCAAATACCACCAAAAGAAAGCTCTATTTGTGGGAAAAAAAGGACGCAAATTTCGTTTGGGTACAACGTCGCACGACCGCGCAATTGTCAGTTAAAGCGACGCAGCGCCGAATCGCAAAAAGGGCTCCGGTCCTAAAGCTGGAAATCCTTCCGGGGCTGAAGTGGTTAAAGCTGGAAAGTAAGTGCAGTGCTGGAGAGAAGTAATGGAGTGAGAATTTACTAAGTTCAGTGCTGGAGGGAGAACAGTAGGAGGAATGGTCAGCAAGAGAGCTGGAGGGTTGTGAGGAGTAACAGTCTGCAGAGGGACAGTCTGTAGGGAAGTGCGCATATACGGGAGTGTATATGGACTTTATGTAATATAATTCTTTGGGCATCCCACAGTTACCCCTTATCCCCATCCAAGTTATTTCCCCTAAATAAAACAACAAAAACAAGAGCCGGCCTGGTCAGTGTCTACAGATGTGTGAAATATAGTGTGATTGAGTGCAGCTACCACTACTACCAACCACTCTCAAGGGAGCACATGGCTACATCCACTTGACGGAGTCCATTCTGTCTGAAAGGAGCCATAGTAGTGCTATATCAAACAGGCAAAACAGGTAGTAAAGGGAAACGTAACCACTTCCGGAACCAACGCCGTCACGTGACGGCAGTCACTTTGCCGTTGTATACCGCTGTTATGGTAGCAGATAGCTACCATAACCTCGGTATCTTTTTTTCAGCCGGTGATTCTGTTCAAGATAAAAGTGGTCTCAGCGGCGAATTCGCCGGGAGATCACTTTTATCAGCGCCGGGAGAGGTGACCCCCGCCGGTTTCCGGTCATCTCCGCCGCTTAGCGGACCTGTCGACAGCGGCGGAGATGATCGGCTCCTCTCCCCCAGTGTCCGTGAGCCAAGTGAGCGGTTGAAGCCGTTCACTCGCCTCTATAACATGGCAGGGCGGAAGCGACGTCGCAAGTCACTTCCACCCAATGCTTTTAAAGGGCCCATTTTTTTTTTTCACTGTCATTTTTTTCAAATCATTATTATTTTATTTTATTTTTTGCATTTTACTGTAAATGTGAGATTTGAGGTCTTTTTGACCCCAGATCTCATACTTAAGAGGTCCTGTCATGCTTTTTATTATTACAAGGAATGTTTACATTTCTTGTAATAGGAATAAAAGTTATCAAAATTTTTTTGTAAGAAAAAGAACAGTGTAAAAATAAAAATTAAAATAAATAATTAAATAAAATGTAAAGCAGAGCAGAAGCGAAAGCATACTTAAGTCCCGCACACATATGAAAACGGTGTTCAAACCACACATGTGAGGTATCGCCGAGATCGTTAGAGCAAGGGCAATCATTTTAGCACTAGACCTCTTCTAACTCTTCTAACTCAAAACTGTTAACCTGTAGAATTTTTAAACGTATCCAATGGAGATTTTTTAAGTTGCAAAGTTTGTGACCATTCCGCAAGCGGACGCAATTTTGAAGCATGACATGTTGGGTATCAGTTTACTCGGCGTAGCATTATCTTTCACAATATGGAAAAAAAATTGGCCTACCTTTACTGTTGTCTTATTTTTTAACTCAAAAAACGGAATTTTTTCAAAAAAAATCGTGCTTGTTCGCAAATACGGTGTGACATAAAGTTTTGCAACGACCGCCATTTTATTCTCTACGGTGTTAGAAAAAAAATATATAATGGTTGGGGTTCTAAGTAATTTTATAGCAAAAAAAATGGTTTTAACTCCGAATCCAAAAAGAGGCTCGGTCTTAAAGTGGTTAATATATTGTCACCCAGTATGGTTGGTAACTAGGCAAGCATAAAAAAGATTAACAATGGTAATAACACAATTTAGCATACAACTCAGTTAATAGTAAACACTAGGCATAAGGTGACATTTGGCCTCCAGATCAGCATAAACAATAGCAAAACCACCTCCAGTGCACCAATGAGCAGTTGTAAAGTTTGATCTACCGGGTGCTGGAACTATACTGCCAGAGCACATTTATGGTGGCAATGCTAGTCCTAGACTAACTGGGTATGCACTGTCTAAAATAAGGAGGATGTTAGCAGAGGAGGCAGGGGAACAAAGGGGGGCTTGCAGAATAATTATTATGGGAGGGGCAGTCCTTAGAGATGGTCTTCTGTCAGCCCTTGTTAAGAGTGTATTTACACGTAGCCCCACAACAGCCCCAGTTAACCTGCATGCAGTAAAGGTACAGTATAGCGTCGGCACTAGGATTTACCCGGACAGTCCCGGTTTTGAATCATGTGTCCGGTTTTCAGTCCCCCTGAAACCAGGACACATTATTCAGACAGGGATGTGGCTCAGGACAGGGCCTGACAGGAGGGCGAGGGGGCACTATGCATTACTATTCTCTTTGGAGTACCCAGTGGTGTCCCAGATCTGTTACCCTATAGTGTATACTGTGTGCCGTTAAAGTGTTCAGGTTTGACGTGAAGAAAAAGTGGTAACCCTAGTCGGCACAGGGGCAAGGTAGATGTGGTTCAGATGTGGTAAAGGTTCTGTATAATGCAGTATAGAGTTCATATAGGTGCAGTCTAGGTTTAGATTAAGTGTGGTATATGGTACAGTGTAGAGTATGGTATGGATTGAGTACACTCTGTGTTCTGCTCTGATAGCAGTGTCAGCAATGGGGGAATAGCCCTCTCACCAGTCCCTGGGATGCTGCGGTGACCTCTCGCTGTAGAAGGAGGGCCCCTCAGTCAATCCCCAAAAGCTTTCGATGATCAGCGGTGAGAGGTAGAGGGTGGGTGGATGCTTCAGTTTCCCTGCTGCAGCGATGCAGATGCTGTTATGTGGGCAGTGCTGCGCTGCCCCCTGGTGTCCTCACTCTTAGTCTCAGGCTTGGATCTCCGCTTTATATGGTCTTTCGCTGGCAGGCGAATATCCAGACAGTGGTACTCTCTCTGACTCCCTCAGTGCCAAGAGGAGCAGCTTTCTTAGGCAGTGTAAAAAAATCCTCCCTCCACTCCTCCTACTGCACAGTGCCTATTGGGATTTGTATTGTAAGGAGTCTATTCCTCCCATTATATGACTCAAACTACAATTCCCAGGATTCTCAAAGCTCGCCATAGATGTCTATGTGTTTGCTTAGCTTTGGCTCTCCCGCTGCTGGCCAAAGAATGGTGCAGCATAACACCAGTTTCTGAGTAGAGGGAGAGAAGAATAAAATGCTATAGGGGTGATTTACTAAAACTGGAGAGTGCAAAATCTGGTGCAGCTCTGCATAGAAACCAATTAGCTTCCATTTTTTTTTATCAAAGCTTAATTGAACAAGCTAAAGTTGGAAGCTGATTGGCTACCATGCACAGCTGCACCAGATTTTGCACTCAAACAGATAAAACAAAATGCTTTCAATAGTATATTCAACAGACCAAACTAGAGCAAATAAAATTATATTGTTGAGGTGTACACACAATTAAATGTTTTTTGTTCAGTGGCATACATTTACCAGAAACATAGGATCAGACTATTATATAACTTGTGTTTCCAAAAGTGGAACAATATTGCAATTTACAGGTAAAGAAAGAGGTGAGCAAATGGGAAATTAGTTTGTATTAAGATAAATCTTAGGCAAAAAAGGATCTAGAAATAAATGCCAAGAAACCTGTCTGTCTGTCTGCATTCATATGATTCTATAGATTGCATAATCTTATATAAACATGTCACACCTTCAAAATTATCTGAATTTCTAATTTGATATATCGGCCACCTGTTCTATAAACAGAGGCGCTACGCACAGCTATCTTTGTGGCATTGACGCACTAGGAAGGTAAATATCAAAGTCCAGTAGACTGGTGAGTACCAGGTGCGGGTAGCCAGAAGTGGGCTTCCATTCTACAGTGGCTGAGCTGCACATTCCCATCCAGTGGTTAGCATAATGCAGCCATCAGTATACTTCCAGACAATCACAAAACTGATGGATTTTTTCAACAGGTTTGAGGAATTTGTGGGCAAATTAAATTTTTGATGCAGGGATGTAGATGGATGTAGATCTTGGCACAGGAATTAGTGAGAGCTCAGCAACAGGAGTTTTGGCACCCAATGAGCTAAGTTTAGGTTTTCTACAATGGAGGATAAACCCCACCCATCTGCCTAAAGGGGGGTGGTGGTGGAAATGTTGCTCAACTGCCAGGTTCTATCCCCCCCCCCCCCCAATTGCAAGTTTATACAAGCCTTAAAAGCTGTCAGTTTTAAAGCGTAACTCCACTTTTGTTGAGAAAAAAACATTCTCCCTCTGGGTGATCTCTATACATTGCGGGGTTTTAAACAAACTTTGTTGCAGACGCCTATCTTTTGTTATTCTGAAGAAATCACTGTTTGTTCCTCTGTGCCCCTGTGTGGAGTGAGCCTAATGGGAGTGGTTTCATAAATATCAGTCAGCTGTGGCAGAATCGGTGCTCTAATGAGGAAAATTGCAGGGTCTGTATTCCTTTAGACATTTCCTATTGGGAGTATCTTACCAAAAATACATTTTTGTTGCAGTTGATGCCAAAAATCTGACTTGATGTTCCTGGCGGACGTTCTGTACACATTCTGTGTACAGAACACCTCCAGGTAGCCATATTGCATTGCACTTTACAGAAAATTACAGAGCTGCAGATTGAAAGGGAAAGGAAAGGCAATTGTATATACTATATTAATTTTTTTTTCAATTTGCTATCTTTTTCCATCAAAGTGAAGTTATCCTTTAAAGGAGTTGTATAGTCACAGCATACATTTGGTATAAAATCAGGGCAGTAATAGCAATTGAAATATGAAAAATATTGGATTATTTGGCCCAAACAAACTATTTCCATTACTAAACGATGCGGCTGCTGTGTGTGCTGTAATACACTATAGTAGCATTTGCTACATACAGGCGCTATGTTCTGATTGCAATACAGGAGACTAACCATTGGCTGTCAAAATTAAGGAGAGTTGGTGTAAGTGCTTCAGTAGCCTTGTATTTTCATCAGAGAATACAAGAATTTTTCTGTTTTGCCGAGGTGGATATCACACCGATCCCCTTCCATATCCTGCCTACATCAGATTCCCTCCTGTGTGCCCCATGTCTCCCCGCACCTCTGCCAGCTTTCCTGTCTCGCCAATGGCTGCAGGTACACAGGGGCATCTGTGAGGATGTAGAGCAGTGGGAGGGGCCAGTAAATATGTTATTAACCAGCCCCTTCCTTTAATGAATGAATGGACCTGGTGTGTGATCAGTACTGATCGCTCCTGTGTCCTTTGATAACTTTGCTCTGTCTCAAAGGTGAGCTGTCAGGGTTCTGTTTAGATCCCTAATATCTTACCAAAGTCCCCCCTCAACGAAGTAAAAAATATGTAAAATAAACTATTTTAAAAATGTAGAAAATAAATTGTAAAAAATATTTTTTAAACGTAAAAAAATGTATTTAATAAATTGTAAAAATTATTTTATAATTTAAGCGCTCACTCACACTGGTTCTCTGGCCCACTCATGTGAATGAGTGGTTTGCTGGAGCCACCCGTTACTCTATGAGGATGCAGCAACTGTGTACATGCCATACACCTGCATCCAAACACCTGTCAAATTACGACCTGCGGTTGTGTTTGTACATCTGCTGCTGATTCACACTGTATGGGCCACAGAACCTGTAAATGAGAATGTAAATGAGCATGAGGAGGACATGGGATGGAGGAGATGAGACTGGAAGAGGAGGGCATGGGGGAAATATGGAACTGGAGGAGGAGGACATGTGATGGACAAGGAGGAGGACATGGGATGGAGGAGATATATTAAGTTGCATGCTTTATATAAATGTAGCACTGTCCCCGTAGGGCTCGCTGAGTGTTGACTCCATAGGCCTCTCTCTAGTTACCTGCAGCAGGTTGCTAAGGGTTTTCACTTTGGTTGCTAGGGGTTTACACTTATTCCCCCCTACTCCCGCTTGCTCATTACTCAATGTCCAGTCCAGGGTATTTGTGTTTTTATTTTGGACACTTGGCCTCATCAGATTATTTGTGGAAGCATTCACACTGCTTTAACCATACTGACACATGTATGAAGGAATTAGGTCTTCTTGCTCTCACTAGCACTTGATGCACTACATTATCTTCAGGACACTCTCTAGCACCCCCTTTACTGACACCCGTAGGGCCCTGGGCCTTTATACAGTATCCCAGCTTGCAATGCAGCACGTTTCCTCTGCCAATAGCCAGGACTGTAACAAAGCCTGTGCACTCACTTGCCAGTGCCCCTGTGTTCAGTGAGTCTAATGGGAATGGTTTCATAATTATCGGTCAGCTGTGGCAGTATTGGACCAGTGTGGGACAGTCCAACAAGCTGAGCTGCACCTGCGCACAATGAGCAGACCTAACCAATAGATCCTTCTCCCTGGTAGGCAGAGAGCACTCTAAGTTTTACCTGACTATCTTCCTGGTAAGCAGAAAGACCAAAACTATACTCTCTTCTAGCACCTACCTAGGAGGGTGCTACATCCACCACCCACTAAAACCATGTCCTCAACGAGTTTCCAACAAACTTGGAAAGGGGGAAAAGGGAAGTAACATATGTATAGGGCCATGGGGCATACACTATATGTGACCAGTTAGCACATGAAATTACATGGAAAAATATAGGCATCTGCTGTACAAATATTTTCATTATTTTTAAAGAGCATTTCTGCCAGGTGCACCACCCCCCACCAAACAAAACTGGTTGACGAGGAAATGGCTGAACACCCCTAACTAACTATGCTACACATAACATTTTTACACATGTACAAATATATATGTACAATTATATAAAAATATATCAAGGACAACCTCTGCCAAGGCCTGAAAAGTATATAGCATCATTCACCCTATATCAGTGGTTCTCAACTCCTGTCCTCAGGACCCACTTAAGCCTTGTACACACGGGACGACAATCGTATACAACAGGTCGTACGAACGACCGTTGTATACGAAATCGATCATTTGTATACGCGATTAGAACAGCCGACATACAAGGGGAGTTGTATGAGCAAACTAGAAAACTTGGTCATACCAACAAGCGGTCATACGACCGTTGTATCGTGTGTACAGAGAAGTTGGTCCAACAAGTTGTATTGTGCAAAACACGCATGCTCCAAAGTCAGGAACTAATTACATGCACCTGAACGTTCTTTCTGTGGTCGTACGATTGTGTAGTGCAGTCAGTATGCTAGATACAACAGCCAACATACGACTTCAGACGGTCGTACGTACGATCGTCGTCCCATGTGTACGAGGCTTAACAGGCCAGATTTGCAAGATAACTGAAATTATAGGTGATATAATTTGCTGCTCAGTGATTGCAGTATACTAGTCTTCATCTCCCCAAGGTAATACTTAAAATCTGGCCTGTTAGTGGGTCCTGAGGACAGAAGTTGAGAACCTCTGCCCTATATACTCACAGTGAGACTGTCCTCTCCTCAGAGGCGACCTTCTAACTTTACCAATCCCTATCAATAATCATTACATAGAGATTGCAGATGTATCCAGCCCCCTAAGGGCAACTCTTGACTCATCGTCCTGTAGTGCTCCTGTAATAGACAAAACATAACAACATCCTAGTCTAACTAGACACATTTCACATTTTGTTCCATTAGGGAACCATATAGCTAGCAATATGTTCAGTCCCACTCAATTACCAGGGTACTGACTCTTGCCTATTCTAGTCATACGCACCAGCTAGGATGAAGAGGTGTGCAGTCCCTCCGACTGATGCCCGCACTGTCCTTCCCTCCCTGCAGCCTGAGCCAGGGCTGGTGCAAGGATTTTTGATACCCTAGGCGAAACCTCATTTTGCCACCCCCTTTGCTCCGCCCCTGACTCCACCCCATGCCAGTGTTAAATGGGTTAATTCAACCCTCTAACTGCTACATCTGCAAAACAGATTGTTCCTTTACAAAAACAGCATACTTACTAGCTAGATCACCAGGTGGGGTGTTAGGGAGGGAGAGAGAGAGGGGGGGGGGGGGCAGGGAGAAACGGGGGGGTCAGGGACAGAAAGAGAAAAGGGATGGTCAGGGAGAGAAAGGGAGAGAGAGAGGGGTGTCAGAGAGAGGGGGGTGTCAGAGAGAAGGGGGTTATCAGAGAAAGTGCTCCACTCACTTGGAATGCTCTCTGGCTCATTCAGCAGTATATCAGTGAGGCTGTCCTGCTGGGCTGCTTTAATCTCCCGTGCACCTAGTCATTCACAGTCTCACAGATGGAACACACGAGCAGGGGGAGGGGCGGCAGAAGGGAGAAGTGTGAAGCTGCTCAGGGCAGAATGCAGGCATGCTGGAGGTGGAGTGGACAGAGCAGTGTGAGGAATGGATCTGCTCCACCTATTACCGCTACACTTCCTGAGCTGTCACCCGCACACAGAGAGCAGAGGACGGAGCGGCCATTGGAGGAGGAAGGAGGAGGAAAGGAGCAGGTGGATACAGCCGCGGCTCTTGCTTCTCCTCTACACTGACTGACACGAGCTCCCTGGGGAAGTTAGGGGGGTGCTGCTGTGATGAGATGAGGATGCATCATTCAGCCAGTGACGGATCGACAGCAGCCACGCGCCCTAGGCGGCAGTGCGGCCTAGGCTGCCACCTACTTCGCCTAGTGGTAGAGCCGGCCCTGGCCTGAGCAATAGCTGGCCTACTTGTGAGTGTTTGTAGAAACTCTTCAAGGGAGCCCTTTCTTTCTGGCACTCTCCTTCCTGAAGAGACAGTGAGCCACTACCCCCTTTTTCACAGGGTAGCAACTCGCACAAATTACACTGGCCCACTGGCCTAAAGGAATCTTCTCAAACTGTCCTTGCTTTTTTCTTTTTTGAACAGCACTGGAGCAAATACAATGGCCTTTGGCCCAAAGATCTTCACAAAGTGTCCTTAGCAAAGTATCTTCGCAAAGTGTCTCTGTGAACTAGGGGTTTACCCCCTCCAGGTAGCAGCCCCTGGTTTTGACAGGAGAAATCCTCTGTGGCAAAAGGATTTTTCTCCCAGATGATGAAACATTGACAGTTTCAGTTGTTCCCTCCTTCATTTGTATATCCATGGCCCCAACCCCTAGAGGCCTAATGGTGACCTCCAGAGTTAGAGAGCTGACATCCTTCTTCACAGTATGGGTTACTAGGCATGGTGGGTGTAATGCAAGTTGGAAACATGGGCGCCAGTCACTTTTTGGATGCAAGAAAAAGAGATGTATTGTCTCTTGAACAGAACTGGTGGAGAGAGAGTTAGGGAAGACTCCGAGACAAAATAGGCAGACAGCTATACAGGTTGAGGGACTTTAAGCTGGTTGCAGTACTGTATTTGTAGAACTGCTGTCTCCTATGGCAACTGAACTCTCCAGACCTTCAGATCCCAGCCGCCCGCTGGTTCCCCTGAACTCTTCCACAGCTAATCCACTGTACACTCCAAGCGTCACCTATGCTAACTTGCTGGGTCCCTGGCTTGACTCTCAGCTAACCCGGTGAATCCTCTTCAAGTGTCATCCACGCTCACTCGCTGGGTCCCTAACGTGAACGCTGAAGCTTTACCAACTTGTTCACTGTCCCTGGCTAGTGAAAAAGGCTGCTCTGGTACTCCTTCAGACTTCACAACCTGGCCTCTGATAACAGGAGTAGTTGTCCCTTACTGGCGACTGTGTCCCCTTTATCTCTGAACTCTGGTTCTCACTTGCCTTTGGTAACAGGAGTGGTGGTCCCATGTGGCAACTGCTTCTCCTTCACCTCTGGCAACACTCGTCCCCCGCCTGACTGAACCTCTGCAACGATCAGGCTCCCCTCGGACTGAACCTATACACACGTGGCTAGGCCTCAGGCTTCAGGCCTAACCTTCAGCTGCTGCTTCACATACAGCCCCCAGGCCGAAGCCTGGGGATAAAAGAACACTGCTCACCTTACTCCTTCCCCTTAAATAGGCTATTCCAGCATGCAAAGTAGCAACTCTGATTGGCTGAGAAAATATGTCTATTCATAACCTGAACTCAATGTGATCTTGTCATTCTAATGCCAACGGCAGCAGAGCTACCTATTGACAGAAGAGAGAGATGCACTAGGTTTAAGCTTAGGGCAACAGTCAGTGGATCCAACTACCAATTAGCCAGGCTAGTTACCACCTAGCATAACTAAATTTGTTAGCAACCCTGTTTAGGACCAGGGTGCTACATTTGCAAGGATAGAAGGGAAGGGGGAACTTGGAGAAATAGGGCCTTTAACCCTGTGAGCAATACGCCAACTGTAGCAACTCTTATGGCTCAACAGCCCCTTGACAACAACAGTCCTTGATCCTGGCTCAGACTTAGCATACCTTAATAGTAGTAGTCTGGATGAGGAAATTGCAGTTTCTTGCCTACAGGACTTGTGTTGCTGAGAGACCAAGCTTGGCATTTTCCATCTGGGTGATTGATCTCCACTTGCTCAATGCGTATCGACCACCCCAGATTACAATTCTCCTTAATGAAGAGGAAGGTGTCCCAAAGTGATCATCTGGACACCAAACATCCCTCTTGCTCTCAATCTCCTCCATGATCTTCTTCGGGGCATATGGATAGTCATATCCATACTCCATGGCCACCTTCCTCTGAATAAGCTGTTGAAAATGGGAGAACCTGGGGAGTTTCTGCCTATCTCTTCTGATAGGTGGGACATATGGGGTCTCTACCTTTGGTGTTTACTTGGGAGTAAGAGTCATTTTGTGATCGAGCCCAAGCAAAGGTGCAGGATGGGGATAAATCTGAGACCCTTGTGGCATAGGCCTCACAGAACCCCAGGTTCCTCACGCACCTCATCCGAACAACAGCTGCCTCTGTCTCATCGCTGAGTGAACTGGGACTTGGAGAGCTTCTTCTCCCTTCAGTACCCCAGTCCCACTTAGTTCCAGTCTCTAATCCCCAGTCACTGATTCCCTCTTACAGGGACCCAAATCGGTACTCAAATCGGGGTGACCCCGCATCAATGATCAGCTTCAGTTTCTGGATCCATTGAAGCCCCTCTGCCTCTTTAGGAGCTGGACTTTTGGTTGCTGCGACTGTCACTGATGCACCCTATGGCCACGACTCAGCCTTCATGAATTGAGTACATTGCACCTCTAAGATATGAGTCTCCCTGGATTGTGGTATGGGTGTGCACCACTGGTCCCGGTCCCAGCAGTGTTCTCGGCACTCCTTGTACTCTTCCAAATGGGATAGCCACTATGGGTGTCAGTATCTCTGAAGTGGTTCCTACTTCCCAATTTACAAATAGTCTTCTGGGCTGGCAATCACTCTGCTCTAGTCGCAGCAACATGTCACAGCAGTGCCCACACTGGCCCCATGCTTGCAGCTTCACAGATACATTCAGACATTTGTTACATACCAGCCCAAGATGCTCTGCATCTCCTTCATTGCATAATGCCAGACCTCCTTTGGGCAATATTCGGACCCCTGTATCCTACAGGGTTGGATTCTGTGATTCAGTCCACTCCGCAGGCTCTCCACCAACCCATGTGTTAGCATCCGCGCTCCGGCTCACTCTGGTACCCACCATAGCCACACCCGAAGCCGGAAATTACGTCGTAGCTCTCTTCCTCCTCTCGGATTGGTGGTGGCCCCAAACTAGCTGTCTCTCTGGCGATGGCTCCTCCTGCTAGGCAGATCTCTTTGGTGCGCTCTCTCCCACGTGGTACAGTAACCCCTTCACTGCTGTATCACGTTGCTCAACTTCCATGAATGGTACTGGCTCTCTCACTGCTGGTAGAAACTGTCCCACTGTTGCTAGCTGCACAGCAGACATTTCCTTCCACAGCACATGTACAGACACAACCCCTGATGTGCCAATCCCTGTGTCCCAGGGTACTGATCCTGAACACAACTTGAAAACGCACTTTCACTGATTACTGTGAAGCAGACATCACTTTCTTCCATTGTGCAACACATCCTTCTTTCACTGACACTCCAGCACTTTACATGAGAAGACATGGCGTTCCTTGGGTACATATCCGGCCATTGCCGGTAGCAACCACTGCTGTAACTCAGAGAAACATCCTGGATGAGCCCCCAAGTAGGGCTTGCTGAGTGTTGACTCCATAGGCCTCTCTCTAGTTACCTGCAGCTGTTTGCTAAGGGTTTCCACTTTGGTTGCTAGGGGTTTCGATTTATCCCCCCTTACTCCCGCTTGCTCGTTACTCATTGACCAGTCCAGGGCATTTGTGTTTTCATATTTTTATTTTAGAACTTGGATGGGAGAAGGGATTCGATTAGTGGGATACTCCAACTTAAACTATTCACATTCGATAAGGACAACTCTCACTTGGCCTCACTGGATTATTTGTAGAAGCAGTCACACTGCTTTAACCATACTGCCACGTGTATGGAGGAATTACATTTTCTTGTTCTGACTATCAGCCAACTTGATGCACTACATTATCTTCAAGATACTCTCTAGCATCCCCTTTACTGACACCCATCCACTGACTCTTCTAGCTGAAGGGGTGGCTCTCACTTGACAGGCCCCAAAGACACAGATCTGTATTCGCAATAGGCAAAATTAGATCCTTGCTGGTGTCTCCCTTCCAGTCAACTCTGCAGGACCTCTGAGTTCAGCTTCTCTCTCTCTCTAGGCTCTTGGGTCGACCACCCAAGGCCGCATGACCACCTCCGCGGAGAAGAAGGGAGTGGCCCCCGCCCTTCTGGACTCTGCTCCCCGACTCAACTAACACTGAGCACATGTCCCCTGGGCTTTTATACAGTATCCCAGCATGCAATGCAGTACTTTTCCTCTGCCAATAGCCAGGACTGTAACAAAGCCTGTGCACTCACTTGCCAGTGCCCCTCCCACTGTCCAATATACGTCCCTATTGGACCAGTGTGGGACATTCTGACAAGCTGAGTTGCACCTGGGCACAATGAGCAGACCTAACTAATAGATTCTGCTCCCTGGTAGGCAGAGAGCACTCTAAGTTTTACCTGATCATCTTCCTGGTAAGCAGAAAGACCAAAACTATACTCTCTTCTAGCACCTACCTAGAAGGGTGCTACATAAAATAAAATAAAAGTATGTGCACTGAAGGATTCGGTGGGATAGCCAGAGGGAGGGCCCTGGGGAATTCTGGTCAATTTCAAGGCTAATAGGAAAGGGATTGTCAAACAAATGACATGGGGAGCTGGTCGCTGCCACAGGAGACATCTTAAAAAATACCATACAAAGGGGAGAGGGTCCTCCTTTTTATGTGACTGTGGTATGTGCCACTTTTGAAAAAGAGACATGCGCTGCCATGACACTGAGAATGAATTCCAAGCTCTGCTGTGTCCCAAAAACTATTAGGGACAAGCAGGAGTGAACAATATAGGAATATATTGAGCAGGCTTTGGGAGTGCCAGTAGAGGCATAGAGGTGTGCTATTCATATTGCACTGTATTTTGCAAAAAAAGTAATTGAGGAGGTGACTGTGCTATCACCATAGCCTCTAAACAGCAACTGAAGTTGTTGCTGACATACACAAAAAGGAAGTCCTAAAAA
Source organism: Glandirana rugosa (assembly GCA_018402905.1). Lineage (NCBI taxonomy): Eukaryota > Metazoa > Chordata > Amphibia > Anura > Ranidae > Glandirana > Glandirana rugosa. The sequence continues at coordinate 1,715,212 of BLSH010246063.1, read as the reverse complement.
AGACATAGGGTACAAGCTATATAGCCAACAGCACTGCAATAATGTAGCACAATACAGCACCTTTTATAATGAAATTCTAGGAATTCAACCACTTTGTAAAAAGTGATGGCACGCTATGAGTTAAGTCCAACTAGTTGCATGACACCTCCTGGACTTCTCTCTATTATTTACATTTTGACAAGTTTATTGCTCTGCTGGAGAGAGACACTCCAGGATCTGAGGGGAAAGAAGCATGCAGAGCAGGTATCCCGCCCTCTCCTCTGCCCATTCACAGAAGCCTTTGTATTTTGTAAATTTGTTTACATAATACCAAGGCTTCTGTGATTGAACAGGAGGAGAGGAGGGGTGGGCATAGCAGTTGCAGTAACTCTACTGTTAAAAATGCAGAGCTCAGAGGGATCAGGGTTAGGAGAAATACAATAATAGCTGTCTCCTGGGAGTACTATAAACCTGTCAAATATATATAATAGAAATAAGTCCAGGAGATGTCATGCACCTCCATGAACTCATAGTGTGCCTTCACTTTTTACAAAGGAGCTGAATCCCTGGAATTCAGCTTTTTTTATATAGGTCTGTGTATCAGACCAAAAAAGAGGGACAGAGGGATTTGGTTCCAAAAGTGGAAAAGTAATTTTGCATAAGGAATAGTTGGCAGCTATGGTGGACTAAAGCTGGATGGATTCCCCCATACAACCAATTAATGAGGATGGGGGAACCCTACCTGCTGTGCTGCTGTATTCAGACAGTGGGACTCCTCCGCTGTCAGATTACACTGGTCAACGCTGTTTGGCTGCAGGAGCTGATCCAATGAAAATATGCCAACAGTCCCGTTCTAGAAGAGTCGATCATTAGATCAACTCTGCATGAACGGGAATGGCCATAGAGGGGGCGAAAATCACCAGTTCCCTTCTGAACCAGCTGAATTTCAATCCATCTATGGCCAGCTTTGTTGTAATTTATCAGTGTTGGTGGTACACAGCAGGTCTCAAAATTAATGGGGAGCTACCAATGACAGACACTAGAGGAAGCATGGTGATTTAAACAACAGACTGAGTGACCATTCTACAGATAGTGAGTGTTGTAATATTTTTATGATCTTCAGGAAGCAGTTAGACAGCAGTCAGTCTAAGTGTTTCTTTTCACTTAAGATTAAGAGCTAAAACTTTTTAGTTCTGGGTAGAGATGCAAAGTGTTAAAACCCCTGCAAGGAGACACAAGAGGAAGTTATATAAAATCTCCCAAAGTGAAGAGAATTCCCCTCTTAGGCAGTTGTTTCCAGATCAGATGTGCCCCCATTGGAAGATTTCTCTCACAATTTTCCTTTTCTTTATATGTACCAATGATCACCAGTACAAATAAAAGAGTGAATCTCCAAAATGGGGATACAGACTGCAATAAAAAAAACTCGATAGAGGGTCTAATCCTTCCCCACTTTTGCTTAGTCAATCACTGAGGGGTTTTTCCTAGTGGTGTAAGCTGGGGGAAGAGAGGGTGATAAGTATTTGGGACAACCTTTTTACAGGGTTCTCTGTCTCTGAAGGGGGTGAGTGTTGGGGGAGTCACCCCTTCTGGGAGATTAATACAAAACACTGGTCTACAAAATTATGATCAATTACTTCAGGCTTGACAAAAAGCACACATGAGTGCCCCCCACTTATGAGAAGAGTTAGGTAATTGGTTGAGGGAGAAGTTAACATTCAACCCACTTAACTGTCCTGCATTAGGAAAATGCTCCCAAACGTCCATTGCTAGAGCATGGAAATTGCCTGTGGTGGACATCACTGCAACCAAGAGAGAAGGTATGAGACCTATGGATATGATATATACAGTCTTCTTCTTGAGCTCAGAGCAATGGGTGAACCTTGGTCTAGAGAGGAGTTTTCATCCTTCTCTCCTTTTTTTGTTCTTCACTTTACTCTCTTTCCTTTTGTTTCATCTTCCCTGTTATGATGCTCTTTGTTTTCTTTTCCTTTAGAGGAGTTTTTCCTAACATAAATTTATTTTGACACATATCTTGAAGATAATCCGAAGTCAAGCCTGTGAGAGACAGAGTGTGATTGGGATATCATGAGTTCCCTGTAAAGTCTTTACAACGTGATTGGCACCCAAGTTATATCTACTAACACCCTAGAACAAAGGGTCTGCAAACTTTCTAAACAAAGGGCCAGATAACTGTCCTTCAGACTTTAGGGGGGTCATACTGTGGCCAGTGGGAGTAGAAAATGCCCTGCTTCAGTGGGATAATACAATGTCTCAGGCTTGCTTGTCAGTAGGAGTTAGAAAATGTAATAGTGCCTGTGGCCAGTAGGAGGCGGCATAGTGCCCCATCATTACTATTGGTGGGAGGAATAGTACCAATTGTTGGTGTCAGTGAGAGGAATAGTGGTCCATGGTTGGTGTGGGCAGTGGAATAGTGTCCCATCATTGGTGTCGGTGGGTAGATGAGTGCACCATTGGTGTCAGTTGGAGGAGTAGTGCCCCATCGTTGGTGTCAGTGGAAGGAATAGTGTCCTGTCGCTGTTGTGAGTCGGTGGAATAGTACCCCATCATTGGCATTTGTGAGAATAATAGCACCAATTTTTGGTGTCAGTGAGAGGAATAGTGGCCCATGGTTGGTGTGGGTCAGTGGAATAGTATCCTATAATTGATGTCAGCTATGAGGAAAGATTAGAGGAACTGAATTTATTCTCTCTTGAGAAGAGGAGATTAAGGGGAGATATGATCAACATGTACAAATACATAAGAGGTCCATATAGTGAACTTGGTGTTGAGTTATTTACTTTAAGGTCATCACAAAGGATAAGGGGGCACTCTTTACATCTAGAGGAAAAAAAGATTTCATCTCCAAATATGGAAATTTTTCTTCACAGTTAGAGCTGTGAAAATGTGGAATAGACTCTCTCCAGAGGTGGTTTTGGCCAGCACAGTTGATTGCTTTAAAAAAGGCCTAGATTCCTTCCTTAATGTAAATAATATAACTGGGTACTAACATTTTTAGGTAAAGTTGATCCAGGGTTTATCCGATTGCCTCTCGGGGGATCAGGAAGGAATTTTTTCCCCCGCTATAGCAAATTGGATCACGCTTTGCTGGGGTTTTTTTGCCTTCCTCTGGATCAACTGTGGGTGAAGGATTGTATAAGGGATTGCATGGCTATATATAATTTTTCTGGGGTTTTTTTTTTGTTTTTTTTTTGGTTGCACTAGATGGACTTGTGTCTTTTTTCAACCTGACTAACTATGTAATTATGTAACTATGTGCCGGTGGGTAGAATAGTGCCCTATTGATATCAGTAGGAGGAATTGTGCTCCATTATTGGTGTCAGTGTAAGGAATAGTGACCCATCACTGGTGTGGGTCGGTGGAATAGTGCCCCATCATTGGCACTGGTGGGAGGAATAGTACCAATTGTTGTTGTCAGCGAGAGGAATAGTGGCCCACAGTTAATGTGGGTTGGTGGAATAGTGTCCCATCATTGGTGTCGGTGGTAGAATAGTGCACCATTGTTGGCATCAGTAGGAGGAATAGTGCTCCATTGTTGGCGTCAGTGGAAGGAATGGTGTCTTGTCATTTGTGTTAATTGGAGGGACAGTACCAAGGGCCAGCAGCAAAAGCAAGCAAAGGGCAGCATCTGGCCCACAGACCGCAGTTTGGAGACCACTGCCCTAAAGAAAGAAAGAACTAGCCCCAAGGTGGCTGTGTCTGGAAATTACATCAAAGTAAGGGAAGTGAGACACCTCATTTTGGTCCTTTATGCCATTAGGAGATCAATTTTTATGACCATTGAGTAAATTGTGTTAACATTTTTTTGCAGGACCATTATTGAGCAGTCAAGTTATTATGTGGACACGGACCACCTTTAGAAGTAGCAATGCTAGGATGGAAATGAAGTGGAAGGGTACTTGATACACTCAGGAAGACAGGAAGAAGTCTGACTTTGTGGGAGCACTCCAGATGAAAAGTGTGCAGTTGCATCAAATACAGCTAAAGTAACCCTATAGCAAAGTAGACATGTGGTCCATAAGGTAACAATACTCAGACACTGCAACTGTTATTCTGTTGTGCACAACTGACAAAAGTTTGCCTTACCTTAATAACAATCCCTCAAGATCCCAACAGACTTAAACTCTTCCTTTACCTTTAAAAGATAAGGACACAGCAACCCCCTCCTTACCGCTCTTTCATATTTCCTCCTTGAACTATTTTTCTCGTCTTCCCCTCTGGCTGGTTTGTGTTACCAGTCCTGTAAAAATAATAATAAAAATGTCAAATTGAATCCATATGGTTTAATACTAGGCAACCGGATCTGCAGTGGGCTGCGTGCCCCCACCTCTCCCTCCAACCACACATATAATCACTGCCAACCCCCCAGCACACACACTGTGTCACCAGAAAATTAAGGGCAGCCCTGCTTGTTATTTCAATTTGGAGCAGCAGGGAGACCTGGAAAGTACAGTAGTGGTTTCCCTACCTTAATCTATACATCTATAAAGCAAAAGCCAGGCAGACGCTGATAAATAGGCTGCAGTCAGGACATGACTGAATGGAGAATGTACAGAGGACCTGCCTTGTGTTCAACCACTTCAGACAGATCCACTGAAGTCAATGATTTAGTGCTGTGCATCCATTACAAGCAGACCTGACGTAAGCCATAATGAAGGCCAGCATACCCTGGAAAACATGCTTTAAAGGGGGTCTGTTACAATGTTTAAGGCCTATCTCTGAAGTCTTCCCTGCTCCGCTCTTCAGCTGAGTACCAGCTCTGATATATTAAAGCAGTATAAAACCCTCAAGGATTTTAGTTTAACACACTGACACAGTAACATGAACATACCCCAGTAAACTGTTAACATTTTTATCCCAGCTCTTGCAGTTCACAACTTTCAATGCTACTGGCCCCTGCTCTCTCAGTGCTGCTTCCCTGGACATCTAATCTTCACAGGAAAGAGTTAACAGTCAACAGTGCAGTCTGGGGTCAGTCTGTTATCTTGGAAAAGGGGAGGGGTGGAGGAAGAAAAGAAGAGTGCCTTGCCATCATAGGCTATGGCAGTGGTTCTCAACTCCGGTCCTCGGGACCCACCAACAGGCCAGATTTTAAGTATTACCTTGGGGAAATGCAGACTAGAATACTGCAATCACTGAGCAGTAAATTATATCACCTGTGATGTATTTCAGTTATCCTGCAAACCTGGCCTGTTGGGGGGTCCCGAGGACCGGAGTTGAGAACCACTGGGCTATGGCATAGCTGCCAACTGCCCTTGATTTCAAGGGGCTGTCCCTGATTTGGAACAAAGTCCCTCTGTCCCTCTTTTCTCCTCATTTGTCCCTCATTTTGGTCTGATCTATATAGTTGTATAAAAAAAAAAAAAAAAACACTTTTTATCTTTCAAAAAGTGTTTCCCAGAGCTAAACTTCATCCAATTTCTAATTTGCTGCATTTGAAATTTTCAAAAGCCAGTATAAAGGAATAATAGTGGTTAAAAAAAAAGCACTTGTGGGTGCTAATCTTTTTTTTCATAATTGTCCTTTAAGGGGGTGTGGCAGGGGTTGTGTCCTTTGCCTACTTACTTTTGCTAATAGGTATTCCTCGTTCCCTTCTCAAAAAGCTGGGAGGCATGCATACAGGGCTGTGTGTTTTTACCAGGGACATGCGGTGAGGTCAGTGGTTGGTGAGGCACTTTCTGGTATCAGAGCCAGATACACACAGGTTACATACGCCGCGAACGTTAGAGCGAGAGCAATAATTTTAGCACTACACCTCCTCTGTAACTCTAAACAACCAAATTTTTTAAAGCGTTGTCTATGTAGATTCTTAAGTACTGGAATTTTGATCCATTCCACAAGTGTGCGCAATTTTCAAGCATGACATGTTCTGTATCTATTTACCCGGCTAACGTTACTATTTTTTTTTTTATTCATGAAACAGTTTCTTTCCAAAAAAAAAAAACACATTTGAAAAATTGCTGCGCAAATACTGTGTAACATAAAAAGTTACAACGACGGCCATTTTATTCCCTAGGGTGTCTGTTAAAACAATATATATTATATGTTTGGGGGCTCTGAGTAATTTTCTAGCGAAAAAATTATGATTTTTTACATGCAGGAGAGAAGTGTCAGAATTGGCCTGGGTAGCAAGGGGTTAATTACCATAAGTAAGTAATGTACAAATAATTATTATGTATTGTTCTTAAGGTAATTTACTATATTTTCAAAAACTGTACTCAAGCAGGTGGCTAAATGGACAAATTACTGAAGTTTGAAGTTATAACTTCAAACCAGTAATTTCACAGTAAGTATATAAATAATAAATGATTATCTTATAGCGTATAGCATAATAATATATAATTTAGCTTGTACCTTTTCATCAGCAGCAGTTTCTCATTCTCCCTCTTAACTGTGTGAGAAAAACATGGGATTGTCGGTAAATCTTATACACATAAACCCATGTTTTTCCTAAGGCCTCATACACACAGGCGTATGTTTAAAAATAAGCAAAACATTGGGCCGTCGCCAGGGAAAAATCTGCGTTTTTTTTTCCCGGCGTTTTGCATCGGTGTTAATGAGCATTATTTGCACGTTAGTGAGCGTCAGCGTCAATAGGCGTTTTTTAAAAAAAATATATTCCTCTGCTATTTTTTAACCTAAAAACATTGGCGTCAAAAACGCCGGTTAACGCCGCCACTGCGTTAGTTAGTCAGCGTTTTGCGGCGTCTGCGTCAAAAACGGCAAAAAGTTACAGCCTTGGAACGCACTGGCCGTGGGTTCTACTTTCAGCTCACTAACACCCACACCCTTCACAGCTCAAAAACGTCTGCGTTTTTATGGGGCCATTGACTAACATGGAGAGCTGCAAAAAATGCCAAAAAACGTGGCGTCAAAAAACGCCCGTGTGTATGAGGCCTAATAAGTAAGAGGGCTGGGCTGTAAGGGAGTATTTGTCTTTTAGACACATGCCCCCTTCCGTGCCTCCACTGCAGCATTTTTATTGGACAGCTTGGACCAATGATCCAAGGCTCCAAGCTGTCCATTGAGCTCAGTGCCTCTGACAAGGAGTGAGGAGAGGCACTATGAGCTCATCCTCTCAGTCTGCTGCAAACACAGTGTATCAGCTTGTACTTAAACTGGCCGCTTCTGATAGGCTGCGCAAGGAGCCCCGTATCTCCAGAACTATAGATGATAGGAGCCCCAGGATACGACCCTCAACGTTGATTTTTTTATTATTATTATTTATTTGTTTTTTTATGTTCTGCCTCACCTGCCTCTCCTGACTGCACATCCCTGGTTTCTACTGATGCATACAGTGTAGGGAGACACAACTCTAGTCCCTGCATGCAAGGATGGCTCCATAGGATCCTGCAAGGGAAAGGGGCCACCTTGTAACAGGAAACCTGAGGCAACAGTCATGGTGCCAGCTTAATTAGCTGCATAATCAGCAAGGGATTAAATCAAATGCTGAAAGTGCTTAAAGGGGTTGTAAAGGCAGAAGATAAAAAAAACCTTCTGTGTGCAGCAGCCGCCCTCACCCCCTAATATTTACCTGAGCTCCATCTCAATCCAGTGGTGTTGCACGAGAGCCTCAGCTGTCCCAGACTCTCCCTCCAATGGCGCCTGCTATTGTCCAAGTCAGTGAGCAAATGAGGTGAGAGAGGGGATGGGCCGAGACACAGTTCCATGTCTAAATGGACAAACAGAGCAGCGGCTCGGCTTGGGTGACCCCATAGCAAGTTGTTTTCTGTGGGGGCACTCGGCAGGGGAAAGGGGCCAGGAGCGTCAGTGAGGGATACAAGAAGAGGAGGATCTGGGCTGCTCTGCGCACAACCAACTGCACACAGCAGGTAAGTATAACATGTTTGTTCTTTTTAAACAAAAAGAAAACAAGACTTTTGTATTACTTTAAAACAGAGGGGTTAATACCACTTAAACCTGGTGCGCTTCTCAGAGGGCAGGAAAGGAGGATGGGAGGAGTGTAGAGCCAAGGGAGACGCCGCCCTAGAGACCGCCCCGTTCCCACTCCCCCACGCTGAGCAACGGTATGCCGAGAAGCCTCGTGCCCAAACTGATCTGCACGGGAAGCCGCCGGTGAGAGAGACGGCTAGTGCGGAGGGTATTGGAGTGGAGGAGCAGCCACGGCTCCAAAGGCGCAGTGGAGGAATAGCTGAGAAGGAGACGGAGTTCCGGGAAGCTCCCCCCCTCTGACGCCCGGAAGGAAAGCCCGGGGTGAGCTGTCAGAAAGTAGCTGCAGCGGCGTGGGGAAGAGAGATCCCAGGTCCCCCCCCAACAAACCTCCGAAACACGCTCGTAGGAAAACATACTCCACCCGGAAGGAAAGAGGGGAAGGAAAAACCTGAGCGGCGGAGTGGTAGATATAAAAGGAGCTTAAAACAAAATGACTGTATATGATTATGTGATTATATGAGATATCAAAGGTGCACAGGGTGCATTAGTTCATGACATTGATGATATTGATGATATTTACGGTCACCTTTTTGCTGTTGCCGCCGCTCCTGGCCACCATTGCTCTCCCCTCCCCAGGTCTTGGCTTATTTTGGTTTGTTTTCTTATGCTGATTATTCATTGCTCCCGCACTGATACCAGAGGTTTAAAAAACTTTAAACTGTAACGACCCCACCCCCCTCCTCTGCCGGGTATAATTCTGGGATTAAGCACAGGACCCAAGGTGCAGTGGGAAAGTGGGGTAGATAAGGGTGGACTGGACTATAGGGGACATTAAAAGCGAAGGAGAGCTTGGAGATATGGACTATAGGTAACCTTATATGATATTGGGGGTGCATGGGCAGCTCAAGCAGACGCCACTTGGTAAGCCGTATAAAAACCGTATAAAATCTCCGTAAGCCTAAAACTCTCCCTCCCCCCCCCCGAGTGAACATAACCCTGAATTAAAAATGTAGGACCCAAAACAGTAGGAAGAAAGCTGAAGCTGGGGTGAAAAAGAAAAAAAAAAAAGGACAGACTGGACTGAAGAGACATTAAAGGAGAAGAAAAAACGCAGAGCTACAGCAAAAGTGACTGCTGGACTCACAAGAGATACTAGAGGTATCACAAGAGGACTAGAACACGGGGAGTATCAGTGAGAGTTACTGCCTCCCTTTGTCCCCCTCCTCCCTCTCCCCCTCCACCCTCCAGACATATGAAGAAATGAGGGGTAAAACAACTAAAAGTACAACGAGCAGGAATAATACCACAATAGGGAGCCCAGTGGGGATACAGCGATACTTAGCGACGGAAGCAAACAATACGGAGAACCAGAACAGTCCAATCAGAGAAGAGGAGGGAAGAGGATTAGTAAAAGGACAGGGAACCTCAGGAAGTAAAACAAAGAACACAGAAAGTACTCCACCGGGAAAAGAGAAGATTCAAACCCCAAAGGCCCCAAAAACACAAGGAGGAGATACAAAGAAAACGGGAGCAGGGGGCCAAACTTCAAAAATGGAAAAGATGGAGGAATCACCAATTAACCCCCTGCAAATGAAAGAACTACTGACAGAGATGTTAACAAAGATGGAGGTCTCTCTAAAAGTGGAGATAGTAGCAGTGAGAGGAGATATAGGCCATAACCTAACAAGAGTGGAGGAAGTAGAAGAAAAGTTGGTGGCACAGGATCGCAAAATGGAAGAACTCGACAGAGAAGTAAAAGCACTACAGAAGATGAATAGAGATATAGCATATAAATTAGAAGACCAGGAGAACAGAAACCGAAGGAAGAACTTGAGAATAAGAGGGTTAAAAGAAAAATACAAAGAGGAGGAGCTGGAGGGAGTAGTGAAAAAACTTTTTAACCCAATATTAGAGAGAGAAGTAGACGAAGAGATGAAGATAAACAGAGTTCACTGGGCCAATCGACCGCAACCTAGAGGAGAAGAAGCCCCACAGGATGTAATTATCAGATTTCACCATGCGGGGGTAAAATGAAAATTATGGAGAAAACTAGAAAGATGGAGAAAATAATGTTTGAGGAAGAGGAACTACAGGTATATTCGGACCTGGCGGCAGAGACACTAACAAGACGGAGAGTGCTTAAACCACTAACGGAACACCTGAAGAAATCCGGTATATTGTACTGGTGGGGCTTCCCAGCTTGTTTAAAGGGGAAAAAATATGGTCGAACAGCAGTAATGAGGTTCCCGGAAGATCTGAAAGAATTTTGCGAGAATTTGGAAATCCAACCGCCACCACTCCCTGGGTGGGAAGAAAGAACTCTCAAAGGAGCGAAAGGCCCAGACGAAAGCAGATGGAGATGGAAGGGAGATAGGCAGGGAGAGAGGGGAGTAGAGAGATAGAGAAGAAAGAGGAGAAAAGTAAGGAAAATAAGGGGGAGACAGGGTGATAGGGCAGGAAATTAAAAAGAAGATAAGGAGAGGGATGGAGGCAGAA